>JARHVA010011274.1:37500-74139 GCA_037957365.1 Torreya grandis | reverse complement strand
TGAGAATATGCCAAATAATATAAATCTATAGATAAAATATCATAAGAAACTATCAATAATAATCACTATGGTGCATAATTTCTATTCCCATCAGGATCATCAACTTATTTTATAGTTTATAATTAAATAAATTAGACATACATAAATATTTAAAATTAAAACACTTCACTTACAAGAGCATAATCAAATATATTAACATACTAAATCATCATATCATTACACAAACAAAATCATCAATTAAATACACTTATTCAAATAATTTATACTATAAAAAATTCCACACAAATGCAAAACAAAGAGAAAATATATCCAAGTTCATGTTTCTATGTTTAAATTCACCTTTGTTCTAGTGTATTTAGATCTAGGTCATGGACTGTCACTCCTAATGAATTTGTAAAACCACAGTTCTTTATCTTCGTAGTGACCTTGGGGAAAATGGGTTATTAAGAACATAGTTTCTATTTAAACCCAATACCCCTATATCAAAGATCACTACCTACATAGCCAATACTATGAAGAGGTCCCCAGACTAATGTAGTTATCCCATATGTGTTGGCTTGTGTGTGAATCATGCAATATGTGAAAATAAAGTACAATAGTGACCTAGTTTGTAACTTGGAAAATATATCTCTTGGGATATTTATTTAGTGTTTATGACATGTCTATGTCTTATCCTTATGACTGATATAAAAATAAAATAAAATAGGGAATTATTACTCACTTGAGTGCTTGATTGAATGCCGCCCTTTGTAATTTCCTTATGTAAGAAGTTTCTAAGTGTATGCTAGGTGAAGAATGAATGACGGTTGATCTTGTATTTATATCAATCCATTTGAAGAATTAACTCATATTAAATAAATTAAGAAAAAAATAGGATATATTTCATTTGAAAATTATATGACTTTAGGGAACTAGACACTTGTATTGGGGTAGGAAATTTGTGTTAATGTAGGTGTTTGTCCTAAATTTTGTGTTTATAGAGTAAGAAAGTAGGCACATACTTAGAACTTGTAGATGTGGAAAAAAGTTGGTTTTAAGTAATCTAGGAAAGATAGAATATCTAGGTCATCAATATATGATTAATCAGATAAAGAGATATGCCAAGGGGCATAAGATAGAGTATATGTAAGACTTCACAAAATAGGAATTGTCCAAAACTAAGAGGAATAATTAAGGTATACATTTGCTAAGTGTAAAATATTGATGTGTTACATAATCCATAAAATAGTGTCTACATTTTCACCCCGAATTTAATATATAATTAAAATTTCTACTTTAAATAAAATGAATGTGTACCCTGGTGTGTACAACACACCATGCCTTTACTAAAGTCCAGCTTGAGTGATTTTTTAGATAACATGTAACCAAGTACATGTTAAAGTGTATAATCAGTGCATATAATTTGTATTTAAATTTATTTGAAAATATTGAAATTGAAAGAGAAAGGTTTAGGAGGATACTTGTGTATTAATGTAACCATCTTATCTATTATTAAGTTTATATGAAATATGTATCATTGTAAGTCTTTGAAACTAAGATCGAGATAAATATATAAATCTAAAAAGTGGATATATATAAGGATTTAGAAAGAGATATTGGAAGGCACATACCCCTAACCTTGGATAAAAAGGTCAGTTACCACTTGAAAATTAAGATTAGCTCAACTATGCAACCCAATCATACTTAGAACTTGGTGAGCATGAATGAACAAATTCAACTCATACTATCAAATTGGTAAGGATGGATGATAAAATCAAGTCTAACCTAAAAACTTGGTAGGATGGAGTGATTTAATCACCTCAACCATATCAGAAGAGAACCAAATATTATAGAAGATTGGCTCAATATAGTACATACAAGTAAATATTAGGCATTAGTACCTAAAATTACATATTGGTGGGTGATGACAGTACCTGAGAGTGTTTTTAAATCTAAAAATAATTTGGATTTTGTAATATTAGGTGCACATTACATAGAATATGCACCTTAGATATGTTTCATGCTAAAACTATGTATAATAATGGTACCAATGTATAAAATTATGCCAAAAATATGAATTTGAATTATACAATTATGTGCTTTGGCCAATTTGGAAAGTGTGAAAGTGTGGATAAAATTATTCCAAAGCATGCCTCGACTATATATGGATAAATTGTTGAACTAAAATAGGTACCAATATGGAAGACATGTTCCAAAACATGCCCCCACTTTAATCTAGAGATGTTGAATACTAAAATTATGAATGTGTGGAATCCATGCCTATATGACATACCACAACTAAATCTAAAAACTAATATAAGTACCAAACACTTAATGAATGTGGAGAACATGCTTTCAAATCATGTTCCCATTAAATTTGAAAACTATGTCAAATGTGAAGAACATGACTCTATGACATTACCACATTTATATTACCCCATCATTTGAGGTTAGGGAAGAATATAAACCATTAGTTACCTCACCTTAAAATGATAAGACAATTGTGTAATCTATAATTGTAGCCATCTATCATAGAGATAGATATGTCTAGGGAAATGTAGTATTAATGTGCATAGAATAATTTGATCACATGAAGGCCTAAGATGAATGATAAGGATAATGTAAATGTCTAGATATTAACAATAAAATTTCAAAAATAAAATCAAGCACACAAAAAATAGCACTCAAAATCAACTCAAAAGCTAATGGTCTAAGGAGACTGTAAACAAAGGGCAAGTTTAAATGTTTTAATATTGAAGAGACATAAATTAGTCAAATGTACACAAAATTAAGGATGACATACTCAAATGTCTATACAAAAATAATAAATATTTAAATGTCAAATAAAACACACATAGGAACATGGCCAAAAATAAAGTAACATATTCAAATGCTCGAACAAGCAAGATAATAGCAAGGCAAAACACTAAAAGAAGTGCATGAAGGAAAACATAAGCAACTAGCATAAACATATCATAGTATCCCATGGATCAAATGTGTTAGTGAAAAATACAAAGTGCATATCATATCAAGTACCTTGTGTAAGACATAATCATGGATAAAGGCATGTGTAAGTATGAATATGATTTCAAAACATGATAATTTAGAGTGACCATAGAATGATATAAACTATGAGTAACATTATCATAGAGGTGGATGCCCCTAATTCCCATATGACATGAGTAGATTAAAGTCCCAATATCTAAAATAGGAATAAATCATGTATATGTGTATGCCTATATCATACTCAAGTACAAGTGTGATACATGTGTATGTAGAAGTAGATGATATGCCATCCATTAACATTGAACTAACAAATAGATACCAAGGAGACAATATAATATGTAGGTGCTAATAATGTTTTTGTATTTTTTTTTAATTTAATTTTTTTGGTATTTTTGGAATGTTTGAAGATATCTAATCAATGAAGTGTCCATCATCAAAATGTGTAGGACCACCACGAAAATTTATCAATATTTGTTTATATTATTGCACAACCACTATTTTAGTGTTTTTATTTAATAGTTTACCTAAATCCAATGGTTCAAGAAAATAATCATGCTAATAATTTTATATGCAAATATTTGTATCCATATCAAGAAACACAACACACATGTTTGTAGTATCTAGCTTAGCATTCCACTTGGCTAGCCAGTTTAATCCAAAATTTAGTTTCAATTTTGGTTCATGGTATAATATCCATTGGTGTAAGATTACACACATGAGGCATAAGTCATAGGTAATCAAATTTATCCTCAAGATTTTTTCATTAATGGAGAGTATATTAGTTCATTTTTAGTATGCCCCAATTATGTGAGAAATTGATGCAACAAGTTGTATCCCACTTGTTAATATCAAAATGGAGATGGTGGAAATAAATACCCCATAAATATTTGTAGTAATAGTTAAATATTCATACTTTGATGGTTTTGAAAGAGAATGCTTTTCTTAAAACTATGGAGTTTTTTTCATTTTTATCATGTCAAACACAATTTGTATGCATCCTTAATTCTTATATTTTTGAATTAGTTCCTTCAATGCTTAATATTGATTGGTATTATGGCAGATGATCTGATGATATTTAAAATATTTAACCTCATGTTTTGTAGGTTGAAGTCTACTATATAATCTATATCTGGTATAAGGTAAATAAATCACTCTATGTTAAAATAACAAGGATACTATGGTATTTGTAGTATCTTATTGTGTTGTGATCTATATCATTTGGTGTGAAGCATATTGATAAGACTCTACATTATTCACATGATGTACTTATATTTGACCCTTTTAAGGTTGAATCTATGTTTTAAACCAAGAGGGATATATGTAGTAAAAATCATTTACATGATCATCTACTATTTTTTAACCTTATCTAGATTTAATTTTATAGTTTTTGCAAGTGGATTTAATTTATGTGTCATAATCTATAGGATCAAATAGATTGTGTGACAGGTGTTCAAGTGGATCAAATTTCAATTTATGCATTTTATCACCTATCATATCATAAGAGGTATCATCATCATTATCATAGTAATCTAAAACATGGCCATATTTCTTCTCAGTATTAACCAATAAAATAAACTTAAATGATGGGTGCTCTTGTGGTTCTATTGGATCCTTTAGTAATGGTTCTTGATCTTGATATGAATTGATGTGTACCTTAGTCTTTAATTCTTTAATGAAATTTGTAGATAAAGGAACCATTGTACTTGACTCACCTATTTCATATGTGTGTGTTTCTGCTTAATAGGAATGCATTATTTAGGTGATACCACTATAGGAATGCATTTAATTTTATAATGTATCACTTTGAAAAAATTGAAAGGCTCATCATCACCTAGCATGGATAATAAGGTCCCATAATGTATGAATATTACACATTGATGAAGTGTATTTTGGATAAATTCCATTGAATGTATCCAAGGTATAACCAAAATTAAAATATAATGTAATGATTGAGACATTACCTAAAGATAAGTTTAAATTATTTTTGTTCCAATGTCACATCTAATGTGATTTGACCAACTAGATGGCTATGTGAATTATTAAACCCTTTTATATGAAAAATAATTTTTAAAATAAGATTGGTGATAATGCCCATGGTGGTTAGGAATTTTATTCTACAAATATTTAGGCTTGATCCATTATCAATGACTACCATTTTGATGACTTTATTTTACATGGACATTTGTATGAATAAAGTTAAATTTTGGTCATTAATATCTTTAGATGGTAAATATATTAGATAAAAGGTATTGAGCTTGGCATTATTCTTGAAATATTTCATGATATCCATAAAATAATTTGGCTCAATACAACTTAGAACTGTTAAGCATGAGATATATAGAGAGAGGGGGGTGAATCAATATATCATATATCTTTTACTTAATATAATTTATTTTCTTTAACCACTTAATCAAACATTCAAGATATGTAATAAAAATAAAATAATAACATTCACCACAGAAGAGAGAGAGAGAGAGAGAGAGAGAGAGAGAGAGAGAGAGAGAGAGAGAGAGAGAGAGAGAGAGAGAGAGAGAGAGAGAGAGAGAGAGAGAGAGAGAGAGAGAGAGAGAAGAGAGAGAGAGAGAGAGAGAGAGAGAGAGAGAGAGAGAGATGAGAGAGAGAGAGAGAGAGAGAGAGCAAATTTTTACATGGAAAACCTACTATTGGAAAAACCACATAGAACAATCTCAAGTATATGAATGAGCACCAACTCAGATTAAAAATTTCACAAGCACCAACCCCTTTAAAAAGAACAACCCAACAACTACTTGTTAGCACCAACCCTAGGAGCACCAACAAATCTTATATATAACACAACTACCTCTCAATGTTTCTTTCTCAACAAATGATAGAACTCTACTATATATCATTCTCTTCTCTCCTCTTTTTTAATTTAAAATAATTAAAAAACCATGCACTCTCTTTCATATTACAAATGGCTTCCCAAGCCTCCATTTATAGCTTTCCAAATGACATTTGGCATTAACCCTTTGTGACCCTTCAATCCTAATGGAAAATGGTGCCATATTTACATGACCATTTAAATCCTTTCATTTAAAAAGTCACATGGTAACCCTTCATGATAAAAATGCATCCTTTCCCCTTTTTTCTTTATCTTGGTGACTTTTTTGAATTCCTCGAGGTGACCCTTCATGAGAAAATTCACCCTTCCTCTTTTGTCTTCACTTGGTGACTCTTTAAACTCCTCAAGATGACTATTCATTGGAAAATGAGTCCTTTCCCTATTTTGTCTTTACCTCATGACTTTTTTGACTTCTTCATGGGCCCTCTTTTGACATTATGCAACCAAAAACATATTAGTTAATATTAAATAAATATCAACACACTTTAGCCAAAATATGAACATTAAAAACACCTTTAAAAAATAAATTCTATAGGGTCTTTGTCACCAATAATGTTAAACCCTTTGACATAAATGATAATATTTATAATAATATCCCCCTTTGTCATTGATGACAACCTCAAACTAAAACTACCACATCCTAAAACATGTACTACACATGCCAACCTACACATATTGCCAGCATACAATTAACTCCCCTTATTGTAGCATTTTATTACCTATTTTATATACTTCTCCCCATTTGACATCAATGGAAAAGGTTCTATCTTGGAGCTAAAACTTATCTCCCCCTCAATTGGTGTTGAATCTCAATGATAAGAAGTAAAATAAATTACTCCCAACTTCTCTCATAGATAATCGAATGTGTCCTTTGGTAGTGCCTTTGTGAAAATATGTACAATCTATTATATATTACTGATATATTCCAACTTAAGCTACTAATCTGGAACCTGCTCTCTTAAGAAGTGATATCTGATAGGAATATGTTTTATTCTTTAATGCATCATTAGATTCTTATAAATATTAATATCACTTATGTTATCACAAAAAATAGAGATATGTTCATCATATTTTACCTTGATGTATTCTAAATTTTGCTTCATCCAAAGCACTGAGTAAAACACAACATTGCTACAATAAATTCTACTTCAGTTGTAGAAAGTGTTACTGAGTTCTACTTCTTACTTAGCCATGATACTAAGTTATCATTGAGGAAGAAAACTCATCCACTTGTCCTTTATTCATCTAAATAATCTACCCAATCTAAATATGTATAAGTAACCAAAGTGAAATATTTGCCTATGGGATACCGTAATCCATAATACAATGTCCCCTTGACATATCTAAATATTTTGTTCACAAACTAAAAATGACTCTCCTTCAAGGATGTATGATATCTCATAACCTTGCCTACTGCAAGCATGATGTTTGGCCTTGATGCTATCAAATATAAAAGACTACCAATCATAGATATATACAAATATTAATTTTAATAAGTGAATTTTCATCCTTACTCACCTTGTTCTCTATACACATTGGTGTACCAACTAGTGTACAATCCTCAAAACCAATTTTTTTCAACATTTCTTTGGCATATTTATTTTGAGATATGAAAATTCCTTTATTTGACTAATTTTTTTGCAACCCTAAGAAAAATTACAATTCTCCAAGAATAAACATCTCAAATTCTTTTTAAATATTATCAAAAAAATTCTTTTGTCATTTTTTAACTGTTGCCTCCAAATATTATGTCATCAACATATACCAAAACAATCAACTAATACTCACCTTTTATTTTGATGTAGAGATTACTGTCAGCAAAACCTCTCTTGAAACCTTGATCCTACAGGTACTTATCATGTGTTGTACACCAAGCTCTAGGAGATTGTTTAAATCTATGTTAGGTTGTGGAGCTAAAAGCTTCACTGATGTAAATAGGGAAGGAGGTTGTTGAGGTTGCAGAGGATTGCTAAGTTGCAGAACGAGTTATAGGGCAACTGACGGTAGTCTGATCAACCGACGTCAGTCATATTATAGTACAAAAGCAACTAACGTCAGTTATGAGTTGGCTGACATCAGTCAGGAAAGATCTGATGTCGGCAACCTGTGTGTGCATGCGGGTTCCGAACTAGTCTATTTTTGGACAGGTAGTTTTCATGTAAAGACTATTTTTGGTCTTAGAGTTGTGAGTTTAATTATTGTATGCATGAGATATATATAATAGACTCATGGGCTGTATTGTAAAAGTGTGCTAGAGAGTAAGAGAGTAGAATATTAGCTCCTTCAGAGAGAAGAGAGCATGGTGTGTTCCTCCTAGTTCCAAAGGGGTGCTGAGTGTGTATGATCTTGGAGAGTTACAGGTGTGCAAGTTCTGGTAGAAGATCCACCAGGGGTATTGGTTGAAGAATCATAAGGACTTAGTGAGGCAAGGACAAGGGTTCTTCAGGGTGTAGATATATCTACAGGGTAAGTAAGGTCTATTGATTTATAGGTGGCAACAAGGAAAGGGAGATCTACTTGGAGTACGGTTCTGTACTTGGTGTATTGGCAGCGTTGTTACTGACTGGTGGAGGTGAACAACAAATCTATATTTGAGTTGATTGTTGGGACCGTGATTGAGAGAGTGAAGTGTTGGAGGAGAATTACAGGTGAACCCTAGATGTGTGAGAGCTCTAGAGGAGTGGGAAGAAGAAGTGTGGGCATCTTCTTTATTGTATTTTCTTTTGGAGTGATTATTAAATACAAGTTGTGTATTGTCCTCTCATATCCTATGTTGTCTTCATATTTCTAGTTACTTATTCATTTTTGGTTAAATTCCATGTTTAGTTTCTAATATACAGAGGTAATCATATTGTACTCTTATTGGTGGAGTAGGATCTTGATAAGTTGGTTATCAGAGGCATATTTGTTATTCTAGGTGCCTGACAAGTGGTATCAGAGCTTTTGGTTGGGTTGACTAACAGGTGGTTCAAATCTGGTTAGTGTTTGTTGATTACAGGTCACTCTCAGGGGTTTTAGATTGAGTGGGAGTATAGCAATGGCAGAAGAAAGTAAGCTACAAATGGAGAAATTGAATAACACGAATGGTCTGATTGATGGAAAGAAAGAGCAGGGAAAGGAAGATTGTTGGTCGATAGAAGATCAATGTGTAGAAGCAGATGTTGTAGGGGATGTTACACAGGGTGCTCTGGATAAAGTAGAATCTTGGTTTATAGATTCTGTTGCCATCTTTTCCATGCAGCTCAAAATAGAGCATCTTTTCATGGGTATGTCTTTGGAGACTTTGGGAGAGATTTATTTAGGGGTTGGTGAGCCTTGTCAAATTATTGGCATGAAGGGGAAGTGAAGCTAAAATTGTAGATGGGGTAACAACACACAGGTGTTGAAGGAGGTCATGCAAGGTACCAATCTTGGAGATGAGTCTAATTTCTTTAGGAAAGTTAGGTGATGGGAGATGCACAGTAACTCTCACAGTGGATGCACTTGAATTAGACGGTGGTAAGAAAGTAGGTATACTTTATCTATCTACATATATGACTAATTTACCTTCTGTTATCAGAGATGTGACTTTGTAGGCTTGGTCACATATGTAGGAGGGGAATGCATGTTCTTAAGCGAAAGACATATATCTTTGATAAACTTAAGAATTGGAAAGCCTTGGTGTTCATGGAGGAGATGACAGAACAGAGATCAGCTGAGGGGACTGAATTATTTTGAGCTAGGGCTGTGATTAATTTAAATAGGGTTTTGACCCAAAAGGAGCTCACAGGTAAAAAAAGTCATCACTCACAAGTGCAAACATAGGTACCGGATGTCAGTCAGGAGGAACTGACATCAAACAGACAGGCACCGACGTCGGTCATGTGCAAATCAATAGAGTCAGTGGTGTCGGGCAACAAGAACTGATGTCAATCAAAAGTAATTGATGTTGGCAGGAGTGACACCAATGTCAGTCAAGGAGAACCAATGTTGGTATTAAGGGTCAGTCATAGAGAACTGATGTCGATCAGGAGTAGATTAGGAGATGGCCAAGATCGGTCATTAGAACAAATTTTGGGCAGACAACACGCTGTTAAGGAGTCCTCAAATGCCCATATGGAGGACTGAAAGGGTAAGTGGACCTCATATTCATTTTTCACCTTCTTACTTATTACTTACTGATGGTCAAGAACTAGGAAGACCGTGAAGAGGCAATGCAGGTAGAATCCAAAAATAGTGGGAGCTTGGCATGGATGAGGAGTGTGAGTCCTTGGAGAAGAAACCAAATAGGGGTTTGTTGGTGGAGTTGTCAATTGGAAGAAAGCACTGAAAGATAGATGGATTCCCAGGTTAAAGAAGAGAGTGGATGGATACGTGAGATAGAAGGCTAGGTTATATGGTCTTGAGGAAGCTATAGGACAATGGTACAGGTTTGACAGGTGGATGACAAAGTAGGGCTTTAGTCAGTGTCAGTGTAACTATTGTGTTTGTCTTACCATGGTGGATGATGGTCACAACATTATCTAGTTACTGTATGTGGATGGTTTGCTAACAGGTTTGTACATACAGGGAGTTTCTGAGCTAAAGGTAAAGTTAGTTCAGAGGTATGTCATGAAGAATTTGGGAGCAATGAAATTATTTAGCATAAGAGACATGGAAGATCACAAGTTGATTTTGTCTCCAGTGGGAGCTGATGTGAAGATAGTGTTGGTGGGGTTCAATATGCAGGATGAAGAATCGGTAAGCACACCAAAGGCTGGATAGTTCAAGTTGAGCTTAGAACAGTGTTCAAAATCACATAAGGTCTGGTGTAGACCTGAGTTTTCCCAAGCAGTGGGAGTTGTCAGAGAGTTTAGAGCCAATTCAGGGAAGGTGGATTCTCAAGTATCTAAGAGGGATCAGCAGTAGGGATTCATGCTATGCAAGGTCAAGGTCTTCACTACATGGAGTTGTAGGTTCAGATGTGGTAGGTTACTTGGATGATAGGAGGCACACCACAGGTTGTGTGGTGGTTGGTCTTCAGGATTGAGCTTGAAGAGGGATACAAGCTAGGAAACAAATTAAACAGTGTACAGGTACATGTATAGTGCAGTTGTTTATCTCCAAGTGGGAGATTGTTAGGTTGTGGAGCTAAAAGCTTCACTGATGCAAATAGGGAAGGAGGTTACTTAGGTTGTAGAGGATTGCTGAGTTGCAGAATGAGTTGTAGGGCAACCGATGGTGGTCTGATCAATCGACGTCAGTCATATTACAGTGTAAAAGCAACTAACATCAGTTATGAGTTGGCCGACATCGATTAGGAAAGAGATGATGTCGACAACTTGTGTGTGCATGCAATTTGCATGTGGGTTCTAGACTAGTCTATTTTTAGATAGGCAGTTTGCATGTAAAGACTATTTTTGCTCTTAGAGTTGTGAGTCTAATTATTGTAATTAAGAATGTCTAATTATTATATGCATGAGATCTATATAATAAACTCATGGGCTGTATTGTAAAAGTGTGCTAGAGAGTAAGAGAGCAGAAATTAGCTCCTTCAGAGAGAAGAGAGCATGGTGTGTTCCTCCTAGTTCCAAAGGGGTGGTGAGTGTGTATGATCTTGGAGAGTTGCAAGTGTGCAAGTTCGGGTAGAAGATCCACCAGGGTACTGGTTGAAGAATCATAAGGACTTGGTGAGGCAAAAACAAGGGTTCTTCAGGGTGTAGAGATATCTACAGGGTAAGTAAGGTCTATTGATTTGTAGGTGGTATCAAGGAAAGGAAGATCTACTTGGAGTACGGTTGTGTGCTTGGTGTACTGGCAGCATTTTTACTAACTAGTGGAGGTGAACAACAACTCTGTGTTTGAGTTGGTTGTTGTGATCGTGATTGAGAGAGTGAAGTGTTGGAGGAGAATTAAAGGTGAACCCTAGATGTGTGGGAGCTCTAGAGGAGTGTGAAGAAGAAGTGTGGCATCTTCTTTATTGTATTTTCTTCTGGATGATTATTAATACAAGTTGTGTATTATCTCTCATATCCTGTGTTGTTTCATATTTATGGTTACTTATTCATTCTGGTTAAATTCCATGTTTAGTTGCTTATACAGAGGTAATCATATTGTGCTCTAATTGAGGAGCAAGATCTTGACAAGTTGGTATCAGAGCATGTTTGTTGTTCTAGGTGCCTGACAATCTATACAATGTTTTATTCAATTTGAATACATGGCTACTATTATTTGAGAGAAGAAATCCCTTAGGCTTCTCAATGTAGACCTCCTCTAGATTCCTATTAAGAAAAGTAGACTTGACATCTATCTAAAACATTTTGAAAATTTTAAACACTGTATATGCAAGAAACATTCTAATAGCCTCTATCCTTACCACTGGTGCAAAAGTTTCTTCAAAAGCTATTCCCTCAATTTGAGCATATCCTTTACATACTAACCTTGTTTTATTCCTGGTAACTTCACCATCTTCATTAAATTATTTTTATATACCCATTTTATTCCTATCACATTTTGATCTTTTAGTATAGGTACTAATTCCCAAGTATCATTATTTTTTATCTAATTTAATTATTAATCCATTACCTTAACCCAATGTTCATCATGTCTAGCTTTTGAAAAATTTCTAGGTTGAATTTTGGATAATAAAGAAAATTTAACTTGCTCAGATTCACTTACCATAATTATTTTGGTATGAACTCCTTCATTTGTGTTATTTATGATGTCACTTTCATTATGATTTTTATGGACACATTTGGATGGGGTTTTTGTGTCATTTTGCTTCTTCTTCTCATCTTCATCTGATTCTTCAAAATTTTCTTCAATTATTTTAGGAGTGTCTACTAGATCACTGGCTCTTTATGCTACATTTTCATCTATCCTGACACTTACACTTTCAACAATCTTCTTGTTTTTTTTTGTTACAACCTTTATAAGCTTTACTTTTTCAAGAATATATAAGAAATATACCTTCATTTTTTATAGATTCAAACTTAAACAATTTTTCATGGGTTCTCTTTATGAAATATCTACTACCAAAAAATCTAAAATAATCAACTACAACTAGTTTATCTTTCCATATCTCATAAGGAGTCTTGTCACTATTGACTCTTAACAACACTCTATTCTAGATATACACTATTGTACACACTACCTCTCTCTAATATTTACATGATATCTTGGTTTCATTTAGTATTATCCTCACCATCTCCTAAGTTATTTTATTTTTCCACTCAACTACTCCATTTTTCTATGGAGTTCTAGCTGCTGAATAATGTCTCTTTATCCCATGGTCTTCACAATACTTAATAAAATGATATGACATGAATTCTCCTCCTTGATTTGATCTTAGGCACTTAATATTTAAACTAGTTTCATTCTCAACTAAAGATTTGAGTGCTTTGAAGTGGCTGAAAGCTTCTATTTTTTTTTAAAACATCACCCAAGTCATACATGTATAATCATCAATAATCAACATGAAGTATTTCTCACCTTGAGTACTTTAAGTTTTGGTAGGTACACATAGATCAATGTAAACAAGCTCTAACATCTAAGTGGTCAAGTATTCTTTTGTCTTGAACCATCTTATGACCTACTTCCCATGCTGACATGGCTCAAAAAGTGTGTTAGAGGGCTTTGTAATCATTGAAATATCTCTAACTTATTGCTTCTTACTGATGTTGACAAGATTGTCAAAATTTATGTGTCTCATTCTCCTATGCCACAACCAACTTTCCTCAACCTATATCAAATAACATCTTTGACCTTTGATATATGATAGCATATATAAATTGGTGATTATCCTATAAGCATCTATAATCAACACATCTGAATCTTTTATCCAAATTTCACAACCTTATACATAAAAATTTAATGTGTGTTACTAATCACACATTTGAATTATACTCAACATATTATACTTAAGACCTTCTACATACAAATTTTTTTTAATCTTAGTTCTACCATTATCCAAACTTAATGTACCTTTTTGGCTATTTTGGCAATGGTATTGTCTCTAAATTTCACTATTCCACCATTGATCTTCTTTAGAGATATGAACTTACTCTTGTCTCCTATCATGTGCCTTGAACATACACTATCAATGAACCATGACTTATTTTAATTTCTTGCATGCAAAGTTGTCTGGACTAACATAGACTTTTCAAATTGTTTCTTCTACCATGAACCTATTTAAACTTTCTTCTTAATCAATGGAGCCTTGAAACTTTGGTCCTTCTTGACTTACTCGAACATGCTTCTACAATGCTAAACTATGTGTCCAAAATTATTACACTTGTAACATATTATGGCCTCTTCATTAAAGCATGATAGAGGAGTAAAAGATTTTTGGATTTTTCTTGACTCTTCATGAGTTTCCTTATTATTTATGAAATAATTAGCTCTTTTCTAATAGTCTATTTTTTATAAATATAACCATTACAATAAAAACAATAACCATGAAAATAGAACCTATTATAATTTGTGTATCTTGGACTTGGTTATCTTTTGTAGATCTATTCTTTCCAGCCTTCTTTGTTTGAGCTATCCTCTACATTCTTAACTTCTTCCCTTTTTATTTCCTCTTTTGTAAGGGCTTCAACATAGCTCTTTTTTATTTTTAAATCTGATACCTATCTTATCTGATATTGATTTTTGACTTTCTAATATCTTATTCAACATGTTAGTGTTATTCTCAAATTTTGAATAATTGACAACTTTATCATTGACTTCTTTATTTGATTTCTTGATATCCTCTTTTAAAGAGGCAATTTCAACAACATAATTTTCAAATACTTCATTTAATTTTTTTAATTGAGTTGTTATATATTATTCAGTCTTTTTGGCTTATTCAATGTGTGCTTGTAGATCTTCAATTATTTCCTTTGACTCCTTTTCATTTTTCTCAATTTGGAGCTTCAATCTTTAATTCTTCTTCTCAAGAGATTTTAATTCTTCTAAGGCACAAATGAGTTCTCCTTCCAGATTCACCTCAGATTCATCATGTTCCTCTTCTTGATCATCTAGACTTTTTCTTGTGGAGGCATCTTCATGAATGGTCATGAAAAAAATCTCTTCTTCATCTGAGTCATTGACTCCACTGTCTTTAGCTAAGATAGGATCTTTAGAATATAAACTCTTATTCTTGAATCCCTTCTTGAATTTGCCTTTGAAGTTCTTCTTGTATGTAATATTTCTTTCTTCATTGTCACCATTATTCTTATATGGGAACTTAGTTCTAAAATGTCCAATCTTACCACATTTAAAACATTTAAATGGTAACTTTCCTTGATATTTACCTATGCCATTTTTAGGCTTGCCAATTAATCAAGCTCTATTGTCATCTTCATTATTGCTATAATTGTCACTTGATTCTTGAATCTTAGCCTTGTCTTTCTTAAATGTCTTGAAAGTAGCTTCCCTCTTTAAGGGTTTCTTTTGTTCGATCCATATCTCATATGTCATAAGAATACCATGTACTTCATCTATCTTTATCTTGGCTAGATACTTCATCTCCTCAGTTGTATATACCTTTGCATCATATCTAGATGGTAGAGATATAATAACTTTTTTTTACCACCACTGACTCTTCTAACTTTTCTCCAAGACCTTGAATTTGATTAACTATTTGATCAACCTATAAAACATAACTTTATATATTTTCTTCATCTTCCATCTTCAAACTTTCAAACTATCTTCTAAAAGTTTGGATTTTAGCTTGTTAAACCTTTCCATCACCTTTGTAAATATTCTCAATATTTACCCAAGTCTCATGAGAATTTTTACATTACATAGTTTTAAAAAATTATAATTCACATAAACCACATAAATAACATTTAAATTTTTATCATTATTTTAACTAGCCTTGTTTTATATAGGAGTAGGTATAAGTGTTTATGGCTCTTCATATTCCTCCATCATTGCTTGCCAAATGTTGAATCCAAGGGCCATCAAGTAAGTCCTCATCCTTATGCTCCAAAAAAGCATAATTTATCAAATCCAATAAAGGTGCCTTATTTATATAAAAAACTTCATGTGATCTAGCCATCGTGCTTTCCCCAATCTACCTTCAAGCTATTAAACTCTTTTCAAAAGAACTTGCTCTCATACCAATTGTTAAGCATGTGATATACTAAGAGTGGGGGTGAATTAGTATATCATATATCATTTGCTTAATCTGATTAATTTTCTTTAACTACTTAATCATATATTCAAGATATGTAATAAAACTAAAATAATAACATGCACCACATAAGAAAGAGAAAGACACCATATTTTTATGTGGAAACCCAATGTGGAAAAAACCATAGAGAATAATCTCAAGTATATGAATGAGCACCAACTCAAATTAAAATGTTCACAAGAACCAACTTGTAGGAGCACCAACCCCTTTGCTAAGCACCAACCCACATGAGCACTAACCCCTCTTATTTAAAACACAACTACCTCTCAATGTTACTTTCTCAACAAATAATAGAACTCTACTATATATCTCTCTCTCTTCTCTCTTATTTTATTATATAAAACAATTACAAACTATGCACTCTCTTTCATATTAAAAATGGCTTCCCAATCCTTCTTTTATATCTTTTCAAATGACCTTTGGCATTTACCCTTTGTGACCCTTCAATCCTCATGAAAAATGGTGCCATATTTGCATGACCCTTCAAATCCTTTTGTTTGAAAAGTCACATGGTGACCTTTCATGAGAAAAGGCATCATTACCCCTTTTGTCTTTATCTTGGTGACTTTTTGAATTCCTCAAAGTGAACCTTCATGAGAGAATGTGCCCTTCATCTTTTGTCTTCACTTGGTGACTCTTTGAATTCCTCAATATCACCCTTCATGGGAAAATGTGTCCTTTCCCTCTTTTGTCCTTACCTCATGACTCTTTTACTTCATCATGGGCCCTCTTTTAACTTTATGCAACCAAAAGTATTTTCATTAATATTAAATAAATATCAACAAAATTTATCTAAAATATGAACATTAAAAACACCATTAGACAATAAATGCAATGGGGTCTTTATCACCAATAATGTTAGACCTTTGACATCAATGACAATATTTTCAATAGGAACTTGCGTCTCATGCAATACTTCATATGTGATATCTTTATAAACATCAGATTAATTTAGGTGATCAAGGATTGAAATTTTATCATTTTTATTGATCAATTGGTCAATAATGTCATATCCATTTAATTTTATTAAAATATTAGATTTAGGATGCACATGTTGTATATTAATAGGTGGTGGGATGGGTTGAGTAACCTTACCTCTTTGAGTAGTAAAAAATGGAATGTAAAATCTAGTATAATCCATGGTTGAATAATGGTTAGATGATGGTAACTGTCATTAAATTAAGACTTAGGTAGAACAAATGGTTGAGAGAATGCACATTATCACATATATAATGGATTTATAGCATTGTAAAATAAATTTTGAAGAAAGTTAAGTTTTATTTCCACTTAAAAACCATCTCATTATTGGCATGGATTCAATTAATATATTTGACAAGACAACTAATGTAGTAAACCATAATAACTATGACATATTAAAACTTAAAATGGGTGATAGATACATCCATGTTGCACATATTTTATAAAAACCATAGATTAGCAATAGAAAAAATAGAAAACATATTTGACCTAGGCATTGGAGTTCAAATATTGGGTTCACCAATTTTTTAAACCCTAAATTAGACATGGATCCTATTTGGGTAGATATGGTTAGGAATATAGAAATTACAATGCACAAGGGTGATGATCAGATTTATAACAGCCTAACTAGGTGATAAAATCAAAAATCAAAATATGTTGAATTTATTATGTTGAGATAGGGTAAAAATAATAAGTACAACTATGGTATATATGGAAATTAAAAAAAAGTAATGTAATTAATTTGTTTTGATGTTAATGTAGTTCTATATCTAGAACATGAAGGAATCAGATTGGAAGAAGATTCTAAAATAATCATCAAATTCTAGATTGAGTACCTCTATATATGGATAATAGAATTATCCCTAGATAATTATGTTGATGCTACTATCTGAACCTAACATAAGTATCCTATATAGAATACCTACTATAAAAATATGTAGCCACCTAGATGCTTTTGCATTTAAATTCATCTTCACTCTAGTGTATTTAGATATATGTCATGGACTATCACTCACGAATTTTCAAAACCCTAGTTATTCATATTCATAGTGACATTAGGAAAAAATGGGTTAGTGGTCACATGGTGTCAATTTTCCCCAAAAACCCCTTTATGAATGAGTGTTGCCTACATAATCAATACTATGAAGAAGGATTCAAATTGATGTAGTTCTCCCCTATGTTGTATTATGTGTGAATCATGAAATATGTGCAAATACATTACAACATTAAACTAGCTTATGACTTGGGTAATATATCTCTTGGGATACTACATTAATTTAAACTTGTTATATGTTGTCCCTATGACTAATATGGAAATAGGAGAAAATAGGGAATCTTTTCTCACTTGAGTGCTTGGTTAAACACCTTTTGTATGTTTTCTACCATATAGATAAGATATTTTATAGGTTTATGTTAGGTGAGGAATGAATGAGCATTGATATTGTATTTATATCAATCCATTTGTAGAATTAACTCACATTAAATCACCTAAGACAACCATTAGGATATGTTTCATTTGTAAATTATATGACTTTAGGGTGATGGACACTTGCATCAGGGTAGGGAAATTGCATTAATGTAGATGTTTATCCTGAACACCAGTGTCCATGGAGTAATAAAGTAGGTATAGATTAATAAGTGTATAGGTGTAAGATAAGTAGTTTTAAGAATTTTGGGCAAGATAAAAGGTCTAGGCCATCAACATAATACCAGTTGGATTAATACATAGGCCAAGGGGCACAATATAGAACATATGCGAGGCTTATAAATTTTTAAAGGTCCATAACTGAGAGGAAAAATCAAAGTCTAAGTTTTTCAAGTGTACAAGGTTGAGGTGTTATAAATCCATAAAATAATATCTATAATCACTAATAATTCATTAAAAATCAACATAATCAAACTAATCTCTCCAGTTGTTTAATAAGAAGGCATATTCTCTCCAATATCTTATCTCAAGATATGATATCAGAGTTATGTTAGTTAATTAGGTCAATATGTTCATTTGTATAGTGACACCTAGTGACATATTATCCTCCATTCACCACTCAATGGATTCTTCATTTCATTAAATCCTCACATATTCCTACAAATCTAAACTTATAGTATTTCCATTTTTGGTTTTATTATTTTTAAAATTATATTTCCATATTACTATTATTAATTTTTAAGTAGTACGATAATGGATTCCAATATTGTTATTATTGGTTTCAATTAGTGTTATATTGGATTCAAATATATATATATATATATATAATTAGATTCTAAAGTCTAGTCTGGATTTAAATTCCAAATATATCTTAACTATTTTTTTGCCTTTAAATTCACATTTTGGGGAAATGAACCAATATTTGAGCATGATCCAATAGTTGAAATTGGTCTCAATAATTTACATAATGTGACCCCATATTTCTCATACTATTAGCTAATTATAGTTATTATAGTATTATTTAATATTTATCTAGAAAATACCATATATTAACCAATCACATCATGACATATAAGATTTAAAAATTTTAGTGAAACATTTTAAATCATGCTTTTTGTCACCATGTACAATTATTAGACAGCAATTTTCACTCCCTATGTGTCAAATGTAAAACATACTTATCGTTATTATTATCTTGTGTAGAATGGGATAATTTCCTTTATACACTAGATAATAACACATTACTTTATTGATCATATTATGAATTTATAAGTCATTAATTTTATCTCAATGTGTAGAATGGGATTATTCCCATTCTACCCAATACAATAATATAGGCCTCTATTGCTCATATTATTCCCATCTTGTGTATAATGGGGGTGTTCTTGTAAAACCAAAGTGGTTACTATATACATTAATAAAAATTTAAATAGTTAAAAATTTATGTACCGGTATATTATGTAGAATAATTAATCACTTTGTAGCCACATTGGTATGTTTTAAATGGTTTAACTACTATATATTTATTTATTAACTATGTGTATGGAATCCACTGATGTGAAGGAAATATAACTATCTTTTTAAACTTATGTTCTTAAAACACACAATGTCAACATCTCAAGTGTGAACCCCTAAATTTAGGGTGAACCATTATTAGCACATCTCCCATGAAATTGAATATAATAATGTCAATAATTATAGTCATAAAAAAATTATTACATAATTAAACATTAATTTAAATATATTCTTAGTTTGACAATCATGAAAAATAATATTTTGAAAATAAACAATAATCTTCTAATCATATTAAATAAATGATATCATTAAATTCTCAAGGTTTTAATTTAAGTCTTCCATATGTATGAAAAATAATTCAATTAAATAAATATTATTCTTTAATTCATATTTAAAAATAGTACAAGTGTAAGGTCAAGTTCTTGGAACATGATTTAAAATATAAATTTAAAAAAATCCACATCCTAGAGAAAGATGATATCACATATTATTTTATAATATTCAATAGTTTCACCTTTAAGCATTAATTGCCTTGTTTGAATAGTAAAAGGTAAAATTCAATAGCCTTGTGCCCCTTTTTAGGTATCTTAATCAATCCTACTTTCTATTTTTATTTATTTTCCATGCCTAGATGATGTTTCTCACATCAATATATTATTTAATTTTATCTTCTTTGATTCATGTTTTACTATGCATCAAACAATGCCAATATATTGTTTAACCTTCTTCTCTTCTATTAGGTTTTAAATATTTAAACCTCACCTTTTTATCTACATGCTCACCTTATAATTTACGGTAATTTATATCCCCATCTACCCTTCCCAACCATATATTTTCATTTTCATTAGTTGTCCTTACTAAAATCATATGTCCCACATACACATCCATTCATGGACTAAATTATTATATAATAAATGTTTATTAATTTTGTTTTGTCTATGAAAATTTACAACCACTCAGATATGTTTTAAATCAAGTTTCAAAAATTTTAGTTTGTTTCCACATAATAAATGATATTTTCGTGATTAACATACCCAATCATAGTGTAATGTGAAATACACAAAATAAATTTTCCACAAAGACCCATTTTATTTTATAGTTAACATCTAATCCCTAGTATGTTCTCATATTTTAAGAATGAAAAGGTGTACTAGAGAGATAAAATAGACTAAAATATTCAATAGATCCACACATTTTTTTTATCCCTTGTTTAGAATAAAATATACCTTGGTGAAAAAGTGGATGTCTAATTACCCAAACATAAACTTAAAATAAATTCCTTGTAATTCAAAACTTCACAACCCTATCCTTTTGACACCACCAACTTCCATTGTGTTTTTTAAATAAATAAACAACATAATGTGGCAAAACCACAAAACCTACAGTGCTAAATCATTACTAGTGCATCTCCCATGAACTTAAATAGAATAATTATAGTAAATTAAAACTATTTGAAAACATATTTTGATTACATACTTGAACATTAGTAGAAATATATTATTTGTTTTGCACAGTTATGGAAAAAAAATATTCTAAAAAGAATATTAATCTTAAACTCATATTTAATAAATAATATGGCTACCCTATTAATGGGTCAATAGTAATAATATTGAATAAAAATAAATATAAAAATATTGAATATAACTTGGTAAAATAGAAGTAATCAATGTCAATATTCAATTAATATTAAACAATTATGGTACACATATAAGGCCAAGTTATTTAAGCATGCTTTGAAATAGAAATTTAAAAAATACCACATCTTAGGCCAAGATGATATAAAATATTAATTTATGACCTTAATTAGTTTTAACTTAGTATTATTTACCCTATTCAAGTAGTTCATGGTATGATTCAATGGCCTCATGTCCTTTTTTAGGATTCTTAATCGATCTAGCTTTCCAATTTTTTTTGTTTCCATTCCTAGATGACACTATCCACATCATTGTATATTTTATTTCAATAGTTTAATCCATGCTTTATTACATGTCAAAAAATCCTGATATAATGCTTACCACCTTTTCTCCTTAAGGATTTCCAATATTGAACCCTCACATTTTTAGCCACACTATCAACATCTAGTTTAAGGTATATTTCCACAAATAGGCCCAACATAAATATTATTATTAATTGGTATATGTTGATTAATGTAGTCTTGCCTATGGAAATTAATAGTTCCCATTATTTGGTGATATATATTGATGTCTTGTATTTTTTTGAACAAAAACAAATATTTTACATCTTGATACAATTTACAAATTGTCTATCCAATCACACAAAACATTTTCCCAATATATTATCTTTGGAAGCCAATATTATCTACCTCCACATGTTAAACTTTATCCCTAATGTTCAATATATGATTTTATTCCCTTTTTATAATTTTTTATTTATTTAAGTTATTTAAAAGGTTTTATAGGAGGCTTCCCTTTTGGCAAATTTGGTTAACCATTGTCCTTTATATGTTAGATTGGGATTGGGTGAGACCATTGGAGATCCTTTATTTTTTATTTATATTCCATCACTAGCATTATTCTCATAACATGGAACTTGAACATCTTAGTTTTCATAATACCCATTAACATGTGGATTCCATCCAAAAAGTGTAGCTCAATTGAGGCTTTGAATTCATACAATTCCTCAATAAGGTAAGGATTAAATGTACTTAATTCTTATTATCATGTTTTGTAGGTGTCTACGATATGCAGTAAAGAAAATTTGTCTTATTTCCATAATGATATTTATAATATACCAAAAGTACCATCTATATCCTTAAGGATATGTCTCACTAAGAGGAAGCCTACATGCACAATGTTGAATACCCTTATTTTTGGAAACATTGATGCAAATTCAAATAAGGTATGATAATTATTTTATCTTAAAGTAATATCTAATTACAATTATAGGATTGGTGGTTATTATTTGAATGAAGTACTTGCATTGGAAACACTATTAATTTATTCAACATGGAAAAATTTTCCTTATACCCTTTACACTTATCATGTATTTTATTTTATAGTAGTGCATCATGAAATGGTTGTTTTGATGATCCAAATTTGTACAATAAATCCCATACTCATCAATGGTGGGGTTTTCAATCTTCTTGAAACAAAAGGCCAATGATGTGATTATGTGTTTGCTACATGCTTAATAAATGGTAGGAAAAAGTGGTTAAAATACTTATTATTATTTCCATGTGTGAGCATACCAGTCAAAGTAACTAGGTGGTTCATAACATAACTTATTAAATTTGATTTTTTTCCCATACTTAGTATGATTTTTTTTTTTTTTCCATTTTATCATGAAAAATTATCAATAATATATGAGTTTATTCCTCTTATTTTAATCTATGGGAGTAGTAATGTACATGGAAACTTTCAAGGTATTCATTGCTCTATGTTTGTTCATATTCAAGTTTTGAAAGTGATTATGTTCATGTGGTGTCTCTATGTTTTTTTTACATATCCATACACTCATCAAACTTAGAGAATAATATGTTATATACACTCAAAACATGTTAAAATCTTGTGGTCATTATCTTTCTGAAACTTGGATATAACACTAGTGGAACTTTCAACAAATTGAGCTCCTTATTACACTTTTTTTGCATTATATTATGGGTATATATTTCAATAAATATCATTTGATGAAATTTTATTCCATCATATCCTACATAATTATTCAAATTCATATAAATATTTGAATTTATCTCAACTATTCTTGATATGTGAACAATTATTGTGATGGTATTTTAATTTTTTTTTCTCTTTACTAGTGTTATCATTTAGTGCATGCCTATGACAATTTATCTAAACTACTTTATGACAATATATGGTGATACTTTGATAACCATAAGTTTTATGTGATGAATTATTATATACATCCATCCCATCAAATTTAATTTTATCTACCTCCATGTATTTATCACCAAAATTAAATATGGAATTTGTTGTTAATGTATCTATCAAAACATTATTTCCATTTTCTTCATTCATGGCTCTAATTTTTTGCCATATAAATGTAACTGAATCTTGTGGATTTGTTTTGATACCAAAAAAATTTAAATAATTATTTTTCACATTCTCTACTTCATCCTAAAAAAATTGAGCATTTTCTATCTTCATCAACATTTCGATTTGACAAACTAGCTAGAGGGGCATTTAATTTTTGACATTTTTTAGCATTTTAGGGTTTTTTGATTAATTTTTTTGGAATTATTGTAATTATGGGCATTAAAATAAAATTTATATACTAATTTTGGTTGTCATTATTCTAGTGAATCCCAAATATTTACCTCATACTCATCTAACACTTATTTAAATATCACATCTAGAGGAGAACCATTTATGTCAACCAATGAGAGATCCTTCAAATAGGAAGAATCATTTTAAATAAGGGATATATACTATATCAATATGTACACCAAAGGTATTGGCATCCAATACCTTAAATTTTACCATGTATCTTTTAAGTACATTTATAATTATTCCCTCTATAACATAATTACTTGTAGAGCACAAATGGATCAATTTGGTTGTAACTTCCCTGAGATTTAAAATTGTGTTCATAGATATGTAAAAGGTATGGACCATTAAATTTGAACACTAACTTTATTTACTATAAGGGTGATTTCTTTCTTATAATACTAAATTCTTGATTATTAAAGATATTAATATATTAGGTTGTATAAAGTTTAATTAATCAGAACATAAATTGACCACATTTTTAGTGTTACACCAAATGTCAAGAGTCCCATTCCCTATTAATAAATTATATGATCTTATATAACATGAGTTACAAAATCATGGGCTATGTTTTCATCTCTTTGACAACATTTATATTTGAGAATGAAATTATTTGTGACAAAATAATTTCTATCTTTAGGTCCTATATAATTGATGGTGATTTCATTATTATCACTAGAATCTCCCTCTTTCATGGCACTTAAATCCTATAAGTCATTATAAATGTAATCAATATGAACTATGGAATGGATAGATCTACATTCTTTTAAAAATTACTCTCTTTCCATGGAATGTAGTATCTTTTTTTATTGACATCTTCTAAGGTTTGAAATCCATCAATTGAATTAGGTAATTGTACTTTTCCATCCAATAATTTGTCAACACTAACAAAAAAAATCATCTTCTCACATATTTGTAATGTAGTATACTTTTACTTTAATACACTCTTCCCTCTATGATTTTGGTAAATTTTGAAAATAACTTCATGTGATCATCCTTTCCAAAAATAAGAGACATTGATGCTATAGCAAAAAAATTATGTAAGATCAAATTAAATCTATAAAACATTATCATATATATAAAATAAGCATAAATTTGAGGTAAATTAAAAATGTATAATAATTATTAAATGTCATTTAAGTCTCATGTAATAAGTATGTATGTGTTTATTTGAATAAATATATATAATATAAAAATAATAAGAACATGTGATAAAGGTGATATTCAAAAATAAATAAATTCTAATGCAAATATAATCTTAATGTACTATCATGAAAATAATGTGGAATTATCATCATTAACTATCGATATTTACAAATAGGTTTGAAACACTTGCACAAATTGAGTAATAACATCTTTATTGGTAAGTTGGGTGGGGTCCTTAATTACCCAATCAAGTTTAAATGAAAACATACATAATTTGTAAACCAAATTATGGGAATTCAAGATTAATGTGTGATAACAACGTCAAAGGCTATAAGTATAGTTTGAAAATATATAATTTACCATTAAAACATGGCATAAACCCATATGAAATAGTTTACTATAAAAATAATGACATTTACCTATAAATAATAGTTGACTATGTTATTAGAAATTATCGATGTATATATATATATATATATATATATATAATCTAATATTTTTTAATCTGAAGATATTTTTAGAAAGATTAATCTGCATCTTTTAATAGAAATATTTATTTGTGGATCCATAATAAAACAAAAATCTATCCATAGATCACTAAATAATTTAAGTATATAACATTAAAATAATATTGAATTAACTTATAATAAATTTATGCCTCCAAATGAAATCTCTTGTGAAGACACAAGACATAAAATTAAATTCAAATGGAAAGTCTGTCATCATAGACCATTAGGAATAAAATAATTCTAATGATTTGGTAATGAATAGCCTTGTATTAGTGCCACAAAATATTATATGGTCTGAAATTAATTTTAAATCCAATTTCAAACATAAGACCAATGAAAATTGAATATACAGAGCTCTCTATTTCCTTGGCACTTATATGTAAATTCTAATATCAGGTCCATAAATATATTATGATGGAAAATCTTAGTAAAAATAAATCTCCCTCTTTTTTCTCATTTGGAAAAAATATAAATACAGGGACATGAATTTGTATTGAATAAATTTTCAAGGGGAATTCCCTCATTAAATAGTCATTTATGAGAACAAGGTCAAAGTGGTGAAGGAGTATAGTGATGACAATGCTTTTCCCCTAACTCAAAGAATGTGAGTATGATTTCCTACTTGATTTATGATGTTTGTAATAACATTAGTTTCCCAAGGACACCTATGTGGACACCCAAAAATGACAAAAAGGATTTTTAAAGACTTTTACATTCTTCATATTAATTATATTGATAGGTTTAGGCATTATGTAAAAAAAATAGATCAAATGATTTTTACCTACTTGTATATTAAACTATTAATATGAATCCTACACCATGAAGTTTATTAAATTAAATAAGAAGGTAGATAAAATAATATTATGATGATTATTGGCTCATTAGCCTGACCACATATTCATAAGTCTAGTAGGAGGAACAACAATATCACCTCTCCATTTACCAAGGAACTATGTTGTAGATAAATTGGTTGAGTAATCAATTACATTCCAATTGATTAGGATCATAGATGTACTCTAAAAACTATAAAAATGTCCATATTTCATACTTCACCTAAGTATCAGGGTACTAGGTAGGACTATATTTCAACAATAATTTGTTTTGCATTACATAAGATTAATTTTGGATTATTAATTGATAATATTATTAATATGATAGACTTGTGTAGAAAATGAATGTACCAATTATACATAGGTATAAAATAGTTTTATTAATTAATAATCTATTTCAAATCTCCAAATAACAAAAGTTTGCAACAACTTGAGATTGCATGATGATGCAACATGTCTTGATCTTGCACTTCTGTATGTTCACAAATTTTTAATTGTGTAATAATGAGAAAAAAGTATAAAATTATGTAAATTTATGTGATGATGCCACATGTCATAATATTTTAATAAAGCACATTCACAAAGTTTTAATTGGGTAAAGGATGAAAACAAAAGTTTATGACAATGTGACTCAGTGAAAATATGCCACATGTCACACATTATCAATAGTTTAAATAATAAAATGCACATAAAATGTACTTATAAAAATTTATAGTATAAATTTATTTGTAATATTATAGTGTTATACCATATGACACTCACAAATTTACAAATGCATGACATAAAACCATAGTAGTTCAAACAATCTCAAATCAATTTTAATTGCCATTTCCAAACAAAATATTTGCAAGATTGAATATTTAGAGATCATATGAAATTGTAATTATACAATATGAAATATATCATAATGGAATCCCCAACATAGAATGAAACTCCATCTTAGTTTAATATCAAACTAATGACATTTACCTAAAAATTATAGTTAACTTTTTCATTAAAACTCATCGATGTATAATCGATTATTCACATAAAATAATAATACATTGATAGATATTGGTTAGCATTCATATCTTGTTTAAAAATCAACTAATTACATATAAGATAACACTCAAAATTATAGTAAAATCTAAGATTAAAATAAATATATATGCTTTATCTAATTTTTCTTCCTTAGACTATTTAAATATGATTAGTATTTAAGGGAAATATTGAATAGATAATAGTAATAAAAAAAATTTAAGATAGGGTTACAAAATTTAAGTGAATTTCAAGGGCTTCTATGTAAGAGTCAAATTTGATGATTATCCTTTGATAGACTATGGAAAAAAATTATGAATATTATTCATTCAACATTTCCCTTCAAAATTTATGAAAACCATATTTAAATTTCTATTGTGAATTTTGTACCTACTATTTAAATTATTTTATGTTATAAAAATAAATTTTTGTAATTTAAATATCTTAGAAAGTGGAAACTAAGATGTTTTACATTATTATAGAATGTACTTATAATTATTAGATTGACATTATAAATATTAATCTTGATTAATTGTATTAAAAAAAATTGAAGTTGGTTTTATTAAGTGAAACCTAGTACAAAGGGATTTTTTGGCAATGATTATGGGCTAAAATACACTTTGTTTTCTAATGTCTGTAACCTTTCATGCTTTATTTTTTATATTTCCTAGAAATTTATATAATTTTATAAACCTTTTTACCCAAAATTATTAGGTTGTATATATTTGAAGAATGGAAGATCGGTAATGAAGATTGATCCTGGTAGCACAAAAATCTTAAATTAAATGAATTATATCTACCTGAGTAATCCTAAAATTAATGATATCATATAAAATTAGGCATAGGTGGTTTCCTAGTATATTTGAACATTATAATATTCATTGTTTTGAGTCAATATCTATGCATAATTAATATTCTCACTAGTTTGTTTCCACATTTAAAATTTCTCCAATATTTTACAATGTCAATGAGAATGTGTAGTTTTTCTTTAGATAGAAGCTAAATAAATTTGTAATCTACCCTTATATATCCATCATATTCACATGATATGTAAGTGGACTTAAATTATAATAATATTTGTCAAAATTTTCAATATTCTAAATGGCATACCCTATTAAAAGCTCTAAAAATTATGTTGGCATCCAAATTTTAATATGGATGCACTGAAATATAGAATTATTAGTGTATATTTGGCAACCTCTTTTTAAGTTTTTGATTTTAAAACCATGATATATAGGGATTTATGTTTAATTTTATTTTAATATACTTTTGTTTTAATTAATCTAAGTATTATTTTCCCTTCTAATATATGTAAGTAATAATAGAGAAGTGTTGATGCCACGATATGAATATGGATGGAATGATACGCATATGACGACATGCAAGATAAATATTGAAAAACCTATAGGGAATATCTATGTTCACTATATTTTTATTTGAGAACATTGATATAAAAGGAGATTATTTTTATCAAAATCCACATTGGGAAAGTGAGCCGTCCAAGGCAAAACAATTGCAACCTTGTGAACTAGGGTCCATCAACTCATATCTTCTCTCTTTTTTCATTGGATTCTTCACTCCTTTGGGTTAGATTTTTTAGTTTGGGGTTTCATAGACTATTTTTGGTCTTGTTTTGGTCTTTTGTGTGTGTGTGTGTGTGTGTGTGTGTGTGTGTGTGTGTGTGTGTGTGTGTGTGTGTGTGTGTGTGTGTTTGTGTGTGTCTTCAATTCACTACTTAAACTAAATACACTCTTTCATTTTGATTCATCATATTTTATTTTTGGGATTTTATCCCTCATGTTTTGTTGATCTCCTATTTTTCTTCCCTTTAATTCATGAAGAGTTGGTATGGGCATGGCTCTTGAATGTTTTCATGTTTTCACATCATTTTAAGGTACTCTATAGTTTTTATCTTTTTTCCTAATATTTTATGATACATCTATCTAAAAAAATAAAAAATAAAAAATAAAAATATTTTCATTCTAAATATATCATGAAAATGTCTAATACCACGAAGCATTGTTGATACTGCATAATATGTATATATTTGTATGTATGTATGTTGTCACATTATGATTTTACTCACTTTAACACCATATATTGTTAATATTTAATATAAATATTCAAATTAATCTACATTGTCAATTCCTATTACTAATACTTACTTTTGATTCATGGAATGGGATTTATAACCATCACATTATTATTTCAAGAAACTAACTATTAAAATTAAACCTATAATTTTTCAAGTATAGACTTGTATAAGCATTCCAATACACATTACTATTTCAAAAAACAACTATTTATATTAGAATTGTAGATTTAACAGTAAAAAACCTTTTCAAAAGTTTTAAATATTAAATTCAAAATACCTCACTAGAGCATTTAAGTATGAAATAATACAACACAATTATGCATAAAAAAATTAAAAAATCAATAGACACTTTTTTGACTGTACATTGTTTTTCTTTTCTATGAGATGATGCAAATTATAATTGATATCATGAATGCCATGTGTGGTTGTATGATGTTGCAATATGACCATGAGATTATACGTGTTACATTTTGTACTTAATATTCATCACTAGATTTTGTATTTCCCACTCTTTGATAAATATCACATTCCCCCACATGAAGGTGTGCATCTTTCAAGATATTAAACCACCATATTCCTTTCAATAATATTTTATTAATGTTCCTTCTCCCCCATTATTCTTTATTACTATTAAATAATCTATTAATATTAATCTTAGTATTCTCTATCTTCTCCTATTATCTAACTTGGTCTTCTTATACTTGGCAAGGATCCCAATTAGCCTTCCACTTCCAAATATTATTCCTTTAGTATTTACTCTAATATATTTATCATGGACTCATGTGATCTTATTGATGATTTTTTTTTAAAATTATGTTGTTGTGTGTATTATATGATTATTTCATCCATTTTATGTCTAATTTTCCATACTCCTTAAATTATTATCATAGGTTTTAGTGTTGTCAACACTAATTATAAATTTTGATTTATAGCCAATTGATTTTTAATATCTTTTCCTTAAGACTTCTCCTCTCCCATTTGTGTGATAACTCCACTTGATTCAAACTTTGTATTTCCAATTTATAAACCCCATTGTCTCATTCTCTCCTCTCTTTCTAATCTCCATTTTTTCATCCTCTCCTCCAATTGCTTCTTTTTTATGTAGAGACTTATCATGTCTTACATCTTGAATAGATATTTCAAGCCCCTAATTAATTATAAAAAACCATAAAATTCCATCAAACCAATTTAAAAAATGGGTATTGATTGAAAAAAGATATAATACCATTACAAATTTTAGATTTCCTCCATTGCATTATATTATCTTACACTCTAAATTATATATTTCTTATCCCTATATTCATCTATCATGAATATTTTATCTTAAAATAATGTCTTCAAATCAGATTCCTTTGGCTCAATTCTCATGATTTTTTATACTCTCACAATATTCATCTTATTTTTTTGAACTTATGGTGAGATAATGAAATATCCAAATTTAATGGTGGACCTACTAGTTTTTCCTTTTATTTCTAATCAAATTGTTGGGATATTTTGGAAGCATATGGATCTTCCCCATCATAATTTACAAAAACATCATTCATAATTTTTATTTAATGTAAAATAATGTGATCATCACCTTGCTCACTAGGTTACCTGATTTTTTAAATTTTTTCATCCCCATCCTCTAGAACCTTATACTATCTAGACCCTTTAGATGCACTTAGACTAATTAAATGTTTTTGACTTGTTGATTCCATTCTATAATATTATTTTACATCCCTTTATGATTCCTTTGCTTCACTCTTCTTACTTAGTTCACTAATTTTTATTTGAGGTGAGTTTTTATACCATTCTTATTCACTTTTCCTTGTTTTGGGGCTCACTATTTTCTCTTTCTCTACTGATTTTAGGTTCAGATTCCCCTTCTCATTTAATTTGAACTTCATATCCACCCTATACATCCCCTTACCCTTATTCATCATAAAGGTATGCATATTTTTGAATAAATTATTGATTAGAGTCTACCTCTTTATCGAACTCAAAAAATAAGTTTTTCATCATTTCTTGGCACTTATCTTTCCTAGTCCACATGATGACTAAAAATTTACAACCCTAATGAGGGGGGTTAAAAATTATAATGATATTATATATTTTGAAATCAAAATTCCCCATTTTTGAGGTGTTTAGATGGAATTTTTTAGTAACTTTAGGAAATGAGGTGTTTGACATATTTATTCAAGATGCAAGAAGGATAATACTTTGCATCACTTTTAATACTATTATCCTTTCATGTTATTATATTATTAATATATTTTAATACTTTTTTTTCCATAATATTCCCTTTAAATTACTTCCAATAATTATTAATTTTCCTTGACTACATGCTTGTGTGCCCATAGTGTCTTGTCATGAAATTATCCACATTGATAGTAATAAAGTTTCTATCATACAATATTCCATGAAATTCAAACCCCCTAGCTAATAGGTGAATTGTACTTTAGTGATGAACCATTTATGACACTTTTTTATGATAATTGTAATAGTTAAATAGTGTTGATGGATGTTTTGGCACATGCCAACATTAGGCAGGTATTTCAACTTGCCTCTCTTAATAAGATATTTGTGGGATCTCCCCAATGTTACTTTATACCTAGTATAGGTGCACTAATCTACACTTAGTGTATCATTGTGACCATTTAATTTTAATGTTCCTACTAGTGTGAGTTGAAAACTTCATTTTAATGGGTTTGGGTGCTTGAATAATTATTGGGTAATGCCAATTTATTATCTCATTTGAATAAGTTCCATGTAGGCATTGAAAATAGGTAAACAAACATTTATTTTCCCAATTACAATCAATATTTAGGGTTTTCATTTAGTTTATTGGTGATCATTTTTAATATTCATTCCATTAATTTAGTATCCACTAGTTCAACATTATAATGGATAAAATAACATCAATTAGGATATTCATTTACATACATATTATATATAAAACTTCCCTAAACTAAAAAATATATAAAAAATAAAATATAATGGAAAGGAGTAAAAATAAATTCTATGAGAAGAAAAATAAATTTGAGTTTTTCAATTTAATATAACCCTAAAAATCAATCCCTCAGCTGATTAGCTAATCCACAATCACAATAGGGATGACAAAATCATCTAAGGAGAATAAATCTATGGGAGTTAAGCAAATGATCACCATTCACATGCGCATACCACCAATAAATCTCCCATAATATTTCATAAATAAAAATATTTGTGTTGATAGCAATAATATTTGATTAAAATCCTTTTAGCCAAAAAACCACCTGCATAATAATAAGTTACAAGTTTGAAAGAGTGATTACACTATAAAAATATCAAATTGCAGAAAATTGAAAGGATGATTAGCCCAATCTCTTGTGTAAGGATAAAAATGCAACCCATGTATAGTGATAATGAACTAATATATAGCTATTATATCTTTCCAATGGAAGTATTTTCTTTTGAAAACAATAAAAAAATACCATTAATGCACCCAACTACCTCTTCCCTCTTCATTCTCCTCAAAATTTACCACTTTTATTATTCATGAGTTGTAGAAAGACTAAAAACCTATAAAAATTACTTATACTAAAAATATTGAATAGTAAAATGCAACATAAAAACATGAACAAGATTTCAACTAGGCATAATTGGTAAACATTGAGACTATCATTACGTTTGGATGAAGTCAGCATTTTGGCAAAGTAAATAGTTTTAAAACCTTCACTAAGATCAAATGTTATCACAAAAAAATTTGAACATTGGTTAAAAATAGGACCAATAGACCTAATCAAGCTTATAGGGATTGACAAATCTTTTTAAATGTTTTTTTTGAAAATTTCACCTTTCATCATAATCAAGATTTTAAAACATGAACATAACTAGACTTCACTTTTAAATTTTAAATAGACCTAATTAACACCTGCATTTCTAAATAGAACTAAGTTTTAATGTTGGGGGGGGAGGTCTAATACCTAATAAGGAATAGGAGCCCCAAATACTAATTTCACATTTGGGAAAATGTATGTACATTCTTTGTCATTTTTTGTATCTATTTAAAATATAATTGAGTAAATCACAATGTTGTATTTAACATTTAATATTTTTAAGGATTATAACATTTTAAAAATTAAGTTCTATTTTTCACGCCAATAGGCCCTTAAAATTCAAACCTAATAAAGATTGGAAAACTCTTCAACCAAGATCTCTCCAAGAATTCATTACCATAACCATGAAGATAATGCATTGCACATAAAGAATAAATTATCTATAACCCATAATTAGATTATACAATGCTAAAAGTTTTCTCCATATGAATAGTTCATCTTTCTTATGAATGAATAGGTGCATAGGTACATACATAGGTGTAAGATAGGTGAATCCTAACTATACCATTCATTTGAGATTAATTCCCCAAAATAGGTAGAAAAAAGATATCAAACCAATATCCTCATACATATGGGATAAAATTCCCCAATGTACATAAAAATAACCTAATAAAACTAACAAAAAGTGTGTAGGAAAAACTATTAGGGGAAAAATCCTAAAACAACACACTCTTTAAGCATAACTTAGGTGGGTAGAGGAAATGGGTCCTATAAGTAAGGACCCATGAGTTACCTATGCATAAAAAAGGATGCAGTGTGAAGCCAAGTGTCCTTATAGATGCCAATACATGTTACCAAAATACAAGGATTTCAATTTTTTGTAACCACTAAGTCAAAGTAAGAATGGTTCTGAGGATGAGGATCACTAAACATGAATACTTCACTCCATAACACTAGGTAGAATGATGAACCCAATGAATCATTACCTGAACACCCTTCATCAATGTTGAAATAGGAGAATATGGAAATGAAAGTCTCTAAATAAGTGGACTAAAACTAGGGAGAAGTGAGAACAAATACCAAAGGGGATGCCACATTAGTGTCACTACACAAGAAATCACCAATAATTCCACTAAGACATAACAATCCCATACAGGTTCTGATAAACAAAGTGCCTGAATAAGATACCCATGTGTAAAGGAGGAATATAGAAAACATTCAAAAAAGGTGAAAAATATACAAGTGCACAAAAAACACATAACTACTCAACAAGGAGCTCAAACACTAAGGAGCAAAAAATTAGGATCTACACCACACCCCTACTGTTGATTAGGTAGAATGACATAAAAATGTTTGTATGAGTGGGTTGAATCCACTACTTGAATACTGACATGTTGACACTGTATGCTACATAATAGCTACATATCACACTAAAAGAGATTATCAAACTATTTATGAAGACAATCTAACACTGGGATTTAATATAATAGCTACACTTTAAGCTGTAGGATACTATCAAATATCAAAAAGGAAATTCTATGATATAACTAAAATATCTCAAGAAGATGGCCCTAGTGGTGATGGGAGAGATTAACAACTAAAATAGTAAAGGGTGCATAAATTAAGTTGAATGCATGAAGTTAGACTAGGATATAAAATTATACCCCCATGACCCTTTATAATTTAGTGTGAGTATATTATAAACCAAAACACACCAAATGGAAATAAGGAAGACTCTATATATACCATAATATATCCAAACAAGGACCTTATCAAATTTTCAAATAAGTCATCAAAAATCATGATAGTTTCTCCAAAAATAAGGGATTAATGTATGTAAATATGGTACAAACAAGTACAAATCATGTGAAAAATGGGACATTGTTCATAGCCAAAAATATGTCCAAGATAGTGCAAATTGCAATAGTGGATGAAGAAGTAAATCCCCACATATCAATGAAGGTACACAAGGCTAAAATAAAAGAAACCCCATGGATATTATAATATGTCACCCCATTGAATTTGGAATTTTATTATTTTAGTGAAATTACAATGAAAATATAACCAATGGAATGTGCATGGAAAAAAAAGCCCTTTTACAAAAAAGGCACTCAAAAGTGAGATATTGATCAAAATTTATTGTGATGCTTATTTCATCATTAATGTGCCAATTAAATAATATTTCACAAAATTTAAATGTACTAATGAAATAAAAATTATTTACCACTTCATTATAATTTGGGTAGTGGTATTTTATCCCAATACCTCCCACTTGACAATGGTTTACCCAAACAAAGATTTACCACTTCACCTAGTGTTTAGTTTGAGAAATTACTTTCAAAAATTTCTTTTAAACCATTTTTTAAGACAAAAAATTGATACATACTTACACATGTGAGGTATGGCATATGTATCTAGTTAAAAGATTCAAAAAAATGTTTCATGTAATTCTTTTTGTACAAACTAGGTACACCTTGTCAAAATGAGTGAAATCCAACCTCAAGAAGACTCTATATAAGAGTTAGAATAATTGGTTGACTGGGCCCTATTATAACATCACAAAAGGTTATAATTCCTACCAAACAATGATATATAATTTTCCAAGATGAAATAGGATTAAATTTCAATGCTCTCTAGGAATTAGATCTCATTTTCTAGTTCGTATGGCTCAAACCATCAAAAAAATGTACAACTATGTAGATGATGAATATAGAATACCAAGTCACTATTTAAGCTACTAAAATATCTATATGGCCTACTCCAAAATGCTAAATACTTGTATGATATGGAATCTTAGACTGTTAGCTAACTGTAGCAATTTTCAATTTTGAAAAATAAGCTTTGTATGACCTATGGTGAGATAAAATCATACAGGTGGTAGGTAGGTGATAACAAACAACAAGCATGTTTTACAAAAAAATGATTATACACCCTATTCTTGGGTGATTCTTCCAAATTTTATAGGACAAAAAATTCTATTTTTTATTCCCATATTCTTTCAAATTTTGATTTTTCTACATGTACAACCAAAAATCATAAATAAAAGTGTATAAATTACATTAAAATTTTCCAAAATGGACTTAAACATGGGTC
>JARHVA010011274.1:0-32500 GCA_037957365.1 Torreya grandis | reverse complement strand
CACCCACCAACTGACCAGTCACTTGTCCTTGAGTGATAGACTAAGTATGGCTATTGACATATGGGATGAAAATTATAGTGGATAAGTATTATGATAAAGTATTATAAAAAATGGAAAAAGTGTGCCAGAGGTTAAACCCATAACTATATTGAGAATTCACATGAATTTATTTTATTACATTATTAAAAGTGTCTTAATGAACTGATAATATATTCTTAATATACTAGACATCTATAAAATAGGCATAATGTTGTGTTCATCTTTAGAATGGGAACTTCACCATTCTCAGAAAAGATAAGAACATTATCAATTAATAATATATAAATCTTAGCTTATGTATAATTGGCATATACCTTTTATACACAAGTTGGGAATTTGGATTCTTAGTGGATAATATTATTAGTATACGAGAACTATGTAGAATAGTGAATATTATGAACACTTCTTGTTCAGTGCTTATAATATTGTTATCTTGTGTATAAAATGCCCATTTTATCATAAATTAATAATTTATTAGTCTTAATTTGTGCATAATCACCATATACATATTACTACACATTACACAAGAATTTTATCTATTAATAAATCCAATAAAATTCACTTGTGCATAATCTACATGTGCCAATTCTACACAAAATAAAAATATTGGATTCTTAATTTATAATGTTCTTAGTATAATATACATATGTATAATGGGCATAATTTGAGCACTAATTTCTCGATGGTCATAATATGGTTGGCTTGTGTAAAATAGGCACACACCCATTTTTAAAAAATATAATAATGCCATCATCAATTATAAATCTAGTAATCTTAATTTTTTTAGAATGGGAACATGCCAATTTTACACATTACATAATAATGATATCAATTATGAAATAAAATAGTCTTCTCTTGTGTAGAACTTACAAAAAATAAAAATATTGGATTCTTAATTGATAATGTTCTTAGTATAATAGACCTATGTAAAATGGGGTATAATATGAGAACTTATTGATCATGTCTCATAATATTGCTAGCTTACCCATTTTTTTTAAAAAAATAAAAATTTCAATGTTTTGACCAACATGTCACTTTTTACATTTGAATAACTAAAAATTCAAAAATTCTCATCTCTTTATCGAGTCCATTCACATCCTTAAGATTTTCCACAACTATGATAATACTTTATATTAAATATATTTCACAACTATTCACATTCAAAAGAAATAGTCCCATTGCATTCCTTAATTGTTTTCATACTTACTCTTTTTTGGGGTGATAATTGTTCTCTACAAAAATATATTATGTAGGCTTTTCCTAAAGTCGCAGTCCTAAAGTCCAACCTAGAACTCCCCTGGGAGTATTTTGGCTAAGATCTAAGTGCATATTTACTTAGGTGGATTTAAAATTACATATAATTTTTAAGTGTTTTCAACTCTTGGAGGTGTCAAATATTTAAAATCTCTGAGAAGACCCTATCAAATAAGAAATAACTATGCATCTCTTAACACTTAGAGACATTAATGTTGTCAGAACCTTGAGAGGCCTCATCGAATGATAACACTTAGTGGTGTCAATATTATTATTATTTTAAGAGGTCGACAAAGTAATATAAATCCACATGTACTTACATACACCCAAGTGGTATCAAGTCATATAACATCATAAAGGAGTTAGATAAGTGTATAGATAAGTCTCCCAACCCAATCATAGAGTGGCATGTGTAATTTATACATTTGGGTGATAGAATCATGTAGGCATAATTGACACAAAAAATATATTTATGTGGACCTAGTTATCATAGTATTCAATTAACCCATCACTCTCCAAGTGACATATAAATGACCTAAAAAACATTTGTAGTACATCAAGGGTTGAACTAGGCATGTGCATACCTTGATCCTCACATTTATTATCATAGCTATGGGAAATTTTGATATGATAGTTGGTAGAGTCCCATCACCACCAATTAATATTTATGGGGCTTGTTTTCAAAATTTTAAATTAATGATGAATTTAGAATTTTTTTTATCAAATCAGAGTATATTTCAAGTAACATGATCTTGTTAAATCCATTATTGTATAAAATATCATAGATCCCCATAAGATTAAATCAATATTAGATTTACCACTATCTATATTTTATACACTCAAATCATTCTAAGACCTTTTCCTTGATTTCCATCTATATCCCAAAATATGCTCTTGTGAAGTTATACACATGAATATGAAGAAATTTAGGAATAACCACCTCAAATTTGAAACCCAAACCATAGTAAGAGTTATACGACACTAAATTATTATAGGGGGTCATGTTATATAATCATTATAATGAGATATTTAACACCATTTAATATATAAAAGATCCAAATAATGTGTATGAAATAAAATATGATGATGTGGAGTTCATGAATTAATTGATATCCCTCAAAGTCTTAGGCCTACACAAAGTTTGACATCTTATATAATGTTGATGTCTTTATTATATTGTTGAGAACCCATGGCATATATGAGGTCCTTAAGTATTGGGCCAAAGATGTAGACATTTAGGTTAATAAATTCAAACCTAAATCATACACTATTAGAATATTATAATAAGGGTACATGCTAGCATGTTGATGTTCAACCATCTATATGGAGCAAGCAATATCATGCATGTCAAAAAAATTTAGGTCATGTTGCTCAGCATAATTTTTAAAAGGGATTGGGTCCCAACTCTTGGGGACATTATCACCTTAAACCTCACATAAAGGGTTAAAAAATTTAGCTAGAGGAATATTTTATATTATGTCATAGCTGGTTAACACCACCTATGCCATTATGAACTTTAATAGCACAACATTACCTCCATGGGTACTAGTTAGATCAGTGGTGTATGTAGTATTTGTGAAGATCTAATTGAATAAATATATGAACCATAAATGACACATGTTTTATGATTTATATACCCAATATAATTCATCATCAATGAGAATTTGATGCCTATGATGTCTAAGGAAATATGAATTTAAATTCCTTATATCAATGCTTAATGGTACTATCAGGACCACACCATGATCAAGGTGGAGGGTATCCAAGAGTATCCTCTTAGGATACCCTAAATAATCCCTAATCACCTTATTGATAAATATATCACTTACTATCTATCCAATGGTATTATGTATATATGTAATTCCAGGAAGTAGACGACTTACCTATGGTCCCCCTGTGGTCATTAAGTTTCATGAATACAGTAATTTTCCCACATTTGAGTTAGGTCCCTCCACTATAAATCCTACAACCTAGAAAAGGTTAAGAATACATAAATGGGATCCTAATTAGAGGGTAAAATATCATTTGTATAAGTATTGAGTGTACCTCAGTACTACATACTACCATGAGGGCCATCCTAACAATGTGATCCACTTCAACCCTACCAAAAACATGCAGGTGATTATGAATATTGAATTAGTTAGTCATAAAAATTTGAAAACATAGTCTAAGGTAATGTTATAAGAGATACCTAATCCCCCATGACTTGATCCCCCATGACCTAATAACCCAAATAATTAAGGTCCTAGAAACTTGGAAAAATCTCTTTGGGTCGATCTTGAAAGTGATCCTCATGACTAAAACTCCCTAAAATTGACATATACTTAACATTTAGAAACCTACTAGGTAAGCCAATCCCTATCCACTCATTCCCTTAATTTTATAAGCATCTTAGAGTATCAAGAGAGCCCATCTTGGAGATAGCCTATGATATCCATAAAAGTGTCAAACCCTAGTTTTGGATTGTCAAAATAACCCCTTCCCACTCCTCTTGGAATTCTAAACTAAATTTATCATGCCCTTATTATCACTCATTTTTTGGAAACTATCACAAATAAATAAGCACCCTTTAATCCATTTTATATAATGGCATTCAGTGTTCCTAGTTCCCCAACCCAAATGCATCCCCCCCTTTGATGACTCCTCATGTACTAACCCCCACAAATGCCTAGGTTATCCTTGGCCATCTCACCTTGAAAATATTTGGTTCTTAAAACTTCCCAATTCCTTCATGTTTTTATGTTACCCCATTTTGTCCTATTTTAACTACATTGACTTGGTGAACCTCATCAACTATTCCCAAGTTAGTCCTATTAGCTAGAACATTCCCAAATGATGTCTAAGTTCATGTTTCTCCTAAAGTCATAATTTCCCCAAAAATATTAGAAATAATAATTCCCTTGATCTCCTCTACTTATGCAACATCTAGCATATCAAGTCTAGCAATGAGTATAACACCTCTATAAGATTCAGTTTTAACACTCTCTTTGAGTTAAAAAATATTGTAAGTAAGATCTAAGAATTATACTAACTATCTAGGGTTCATTTCACTCATCCACCCTCATAGCCTCTAATTTTACCTACAACACACTCATTGGAATATCTTTCTATTACACTAGTCTCTTAAGGAATTGGATTCAATCAGCCAATTTTGTAATTTCAATTGAATACTTAGCTCCTACGAGTAATTGGGTTATAGGTATTCATGACCCAAGACCAATTGAGGTCTCACTTATTCACTTAGGTTTACCATTTGGTATATCCTCCCTTTTTACTCATGTTTACCAATCCATATTCCATCCCATTTTATTTTCCCCTCCATTATTGCCTATTCCTCCCATCCATTCACCCTCCACTTCAGCTACCACCACCACTATTGCTTCATCTTCCTCTACCTAGGGAACTTTGGATATGAAAAGTTGGGTGGGACCTATTTAATATTAATTAAAATATAGGATATAAATGGTCTATCATGGGCACCTATATATCCAACTATAGTTTGATAGGGACTTGGGAAAAATGAAGAGGGTGATGATAAATATGCTCAAATAGGATAAAGACCATGTTGTTTAGAGAATAGATTAATAATTATTATCCCTCATAAACAATAAGATTACTTTAGGTAAATAAAAAATTATATAGGACCTACTATTAGTGATCAAATCTAGTAATAATCTCACTAATAAATTAATGGAGGATATTAAGGACTAAGTTAGGACCCTAGAGTCCCAAGTGAGGAGCTTATTCCTAGTTGGTTTGATTAGTAAGGTAAAAGGTTCCATTTTACATTTGTTCTCATCCCTTGGGAAGGTTATTTATTATATTTCCAATACCAATGTTATCTTCTAAAGACAATAATAATATATGAATAAAATCATTAGCATGGAAAACAAGTGCAAGAATTGGTGGTAGTCATCAACAGGGGGATGTTACCCAAGCTCCAAATTATGTCTCTCAATAATTTGAACTTGTACTAAGAATTAAAGAGGGCCATGAATACCTCATTTGATAATTGTATTGGGTAAACCATGTCACCATTCACTTCTTGGATAAAAATAGGGACAAAATCTTTGAATACTTCAAGGAGGCCATCATCACATTCCTCTTCCATATAGATGGCACCTTGATTAATATTGGAAAATTTAAGGTCAAATTAGATCAATTCAAGGTATAAATGAATAAAAATATGGTAAAGGCCAAAAAATAAGTATCCTAGGATATCATATATCTAGGCACACATTCAGCCTTGAGTATTAACTAGGTTAACAAGGTTAAATTTTCATTAAAATACCCTCTCAAATTTCATGTTACATTATTGAATGAGGAAAAAGTGTTCTTCCTAGATCCAGTTGTCAATTTTACAAAGACAAATTAAGAGGTAAAACTGGTGGTGTAAGAATTTATATCTAAATATAATCCCAATAAGTGGTCCCACACCAAGCTCAACCTGAATTTTCTTGTAGTTCTATTGTCAATACCTTGGGCCTCTTTGTCTCTCCTTTATATTTTCTATATGATGATTTAATTTGTAATTTTTTGATCCATCATGGATTAAAGTGGGACCTAAATATAATTGGATCAAATTACATATCATTTACTATATATTATGGTGTGAAACTCTCTGTTATGGTCATAAATTTTATAAAAATAACACTAGAAATATTTATCCATATCTTTATTTTCATCTCATTGTATTTTGTTTTCATGAATGCCTTATAATTTTATATGGTATAATGAATGTTATTAATGATAATACATAGATTAAATGTTTTTATATAATTTATGAAATAATTAGGATGGTTGATAATATATTATAACTAAATTTATTTACTCTTTCCATCTCATTTAGATTACTGTGACTCTAGGTGTGACTAACAACATTTATTTGGTATTTATTATTAGGAATATTTATTTAAATATGACATATATATTTTAAATAAAATTTATTACCTATGTGTATGAAGTTAAATCTCATGAAAAACTAGGCATAAAATGGTAAAGTTGTAGCTAAGCACATATTCAGGCCTCAAACATTGATATTTTCTAGCTTGCTTAGATAAACCTCCTTTTCGGCATTACCCTCCCCTCTCTTTGATATTTATATATTACACATGATTTTTACCCTCTATTTATAAGATATTAATTTAATTTAATCAATTATTAAACCCATTTAATTATATCATCTAGTGTGAGGAAGATCTATGTTAGTGGGAAATAAGAATTGAATCTCTAATGGTAGTACTACATCTCTTGAAAACTTGTTTCAAGTAGACTATTTCATGGATCCTAATGATTGAAAATTTTACCCTATATTTTTTTATAGATAATAATAAAATGAGAGGATTAAATTCACCCAATTTTCCCCAAATCTCACTCAATTCACTTAACTCAATTCAATATGTGTATTTAGGAGAACAAAATCTTGGGCAGAACAACAATCATCATCAACGAAGAAGTTAGTAGTATTAATTTTTATAGAATAATTATAAAAATTAGATAATAATATTATAAAATAATAAATATAATAATATTTTACTATGTATAATATGCATGTGCCCAATCTATGCAAAGTATAAATATTAGATTATTAATTGATAATTTTATTAGTATACTAGTCTTGTGTAGAATGCGGTATAATATGAGCACTTCTTTCTCAATGATCAGAATATGATTACCTTATGTAGAATGAGAACATTATTATTTTTAAAAATATAATAATTCCATAATCAATTAATAATCTAATAGTCTTAATTTGTGTATAATTGGAACATTACCATTCTACAAATGATATAAGAATGCCATCAACTACTCGATATAATAGTCATCACTTGTGTAGAATTGGTATATGCCCATTATACATAAAATAAAAATATTTTATTATTAATTTATAATTTTATTACTATATTATACCTATGTATAATGGGTCATAATATGATCACTTCTTTCGTAGTGCTCATAATATTGGTGGCTTGCTTAGAATGGGCACATGATCATTTTAAAAATATAAGAATGTCATCATTAATTAAAAATCTAGTTGTCTTAATTTTTGTATATTGGATACATGTCCATGATACAAATTATCTAATAATTTTATCAACTAAAAAATACAATATTATTCACTTGTGTAAAATTTTCATGTGCCCATTCTACATAAAATATAAACACTGGATTCTTAATTTATAATTTTCTTGGTATATTAGACCTATGTAGAATTGGACATAATATGATCACTTATTACTCAATCCTAATAATGTTGTTGGATTGTGTAGAATGTGGAAATTCCAATTTTTAAAATATAAAAATAACATCATCAATTAAGAACCCAATATTCTTAATTTGTGTAAAATGGGCACATTTTCATTTTACACATTAGATAAGAATATTATCAACTAATGAATCCAATGGTATTCTCTTGTGTATAATTTGCATTTCCCATTCTACACAAAATGGAAATATTGGATTCTTAATTTCTAATGTTCTCAGTATACTATACTTGTGTAGAATGGGTCATAATATGAGCACCTCTTTGTCAATGCTCATAATATTATTATTTTGTGTAGAATGGGCACATGCCCATTTTGAAAAAGATAAGACTACCATCATCAATTAAGAAGTTGATATTATTAATTTATGTAGAATGGACATAAGTGAATTGTAAATATTAGATTACTATTGGATTCTTATTTGATGGTGTTCCTATATTTTTCATATATTTAGGCATGTGCCCATTTTACACTATAAATGTAAGTCTAACATTATCACTTATAAATTTAGTGTTCTTGGCTTCTATGGAAGGGGCACATGCCCATTAAAAAAGATATAAATATTGTATTATTACTTAGTAATATTATTAAAATACCATTAATACATTAGTATAATAGGGCATAACATGATCACTTTTTGCTCTATGTTCATAATATAGTTAACATTTTATGTAGAATTGGCAGACTAGACTCTTATAATATTCTTATCTTAAAAATGTGGATTCATGGAAACATGACCATTATAAATTACCATTTTACACATCATAATCCCATTGGATTATTAATTTATGATATTTAAAATACATCACAAGACCTATGTATAATAGGTAATTATGCTCATTCTAATTCAATTAAAAATAATTATACCAATTAAGAAGCAAAGATTATTATCTTATGTCTAATATAAGCATATAATTATTAATAAATAATGATTTTTTTTGCAATAAATATATATATTTTTTATATAATTTATGAGTTTAGAGTTAGAGTGGAATAAGTGTTATTGTTAAAAATCAAATCACTTTACTATAACTATTTTTTCATAAAAATTACTTTTACATATACACAAGAATCAAAAGTTGAAAGTAAGTTAAAATTATCACAAGGGGTATGTTGAAAAATATTTCATGTTAATGATTTTAAAAGTTTATATTTGATGTTTTAAAGGAGGAAAAATTCATTATTAGGTATAAAATGAATTTCTTTCTGATAATTATTTTATACGATATGATAATTGCATATAGATAAACTCAATCTCATGGAAAATAAAGCTAAAACTTGAGAAATAATAAAAGAGTATATTACAAAAGTAATAATTAAATTATTAAGTGTTTTTTCATGAAAAATATATTTTAAGATAGATAAGATTCAAGCTAAACTTGAGAAATTAAGCTAAATGTGAGGAAAGGATCTACAAGATGGTTACACAAGGACTCAATTTATCATTACTATTTTTATGTGAACTTAAATTTGTAAACAACTTAGTAATACTACATATACAAAGAGATTACACAAGGAAATTACAACGATATTACAATGATTTTACACATATGAGGTTACACGCTTATGAACAAATTCCACCAAAAACATAAGTGTGAAAATTGCAAATTTTGAAAAAAACCTTCTACATTAAATACCACACCAATTTTCAAATTTTCAAAACACCCTAACATAAACTTATGAAATACATCATGATTTGATAATTGTTAAGCTTATGAAATCTAGTAACATTTTTATTATATTTATGTTACATTTTTTAGTTTAACAGGGTTTGTCAATATGACATGATTTGAGAATTGTAATTTTTTGAGATGTGCTATAAATTATTTGAATATCTAGTGTATTAATTTCATAAAAACTATTTGAAATTTACATAAATTCTTCAAATTTAGTTAGGAGCATTATCTTAATAAAATATATTTCAATGTCAATAGTCAATAAAATAAAAAAATGATATGACTATAAATTAAAGTAATATTAAAAATTATTGTGATGCATACCTTTAATATATTAATTAAACAATTAATATGAATAAGATTGTTAGTATTTAACCATTGTATTTTGGTAAAATTTTAATTTTTTTATTAGTGTTTTAATTAAATAGTAATATTATTTGTGTGTGTAAAATAGTACTGGTGTCTAGAATTAATTTGTGTACTTTCAATAAAATATGCCAATGTGAAATATTATAAAGTATACTAAGAAAAATTGAACCATTAAGGGAAGTAGGCTTCAAACCTCATCCTATTTTGAAAGTTTTAAAGAAAGTGAAATTGATTTTTTTTGAATAATTACACAATTTAAAGAAATTGTGATACCAATGAACTATATTATCCTTGATTGTGGGAACATTATAACAATTGAAAAGGCATTGTTTTCATTTGAATATATTTTTTAAATAATTATAAAATTTAATTATTATGATTTAATAAATGCAAGGTGGAAAATATATTTGAGTAATACATGTCAAAATCAATTGAAGTTTAGATATTATTTTGAATTGACTTTTAATTACAACTAATATAACCCTGTAAAAGTCAAAATTAATTGGACATTTAAATTTGAATAAAATAAGTATTCTTTTTTAGTATATAAATATAAAATTATGAATTTTATTTGTGTTGCAATTAAGTAAGAATAAGATAAGAATATTTAACCTATATTACATACAAACATATTAATAATCAACCCATTTTAGAACATTATTATAAGAATATTGATCATATTTTGTGTGGAATGGGATTCATTGATTGTGTATCATGGGACTAATTGATAGTTTAGAGTGGACATAAGAATGGAAAAATTGCACATTCTAAAAAAAGGATAATATAAGATTTTAAGAAGACTAGGAATAGAGACTATCCATTATAAAAATAACAATAATATTGATCATATCTTGTGTTACATAATAATGATGCGTAATTCAATTCTCATTAATACACTATTAAATCAAGTATATTATATATGTCTATATCATGCTCAATTTGATTTATATGTATCATCTTCATTATTAAAATTCATTTTCAATACCAAATACAATTACACAAAATTAATATCAATATACACATATTGTCTTCATGTATATACATTTATAGTCTAATTCTCTATGAGATGTCATGAATAACAAAAAAATTATGTGTAATTCAATTATCATTAATACATAATTGAATCAATTATAATATATGTATATAGTATTCTTATTTTTATATATCAATGTCATCTCCATTATTAAAATTCATTGTTAAGACCAAATACAATATAAAATATCAATAGACACATCTTGTCCTCATGCATATACATATTTGGTATAATTATCCATGATTTGTCATGAATTATAAAATAATTACACATCTTTACATCATATAAGCAAGTATATTATATATGTATATATTAATCTCAATTTGATATCAATATCATATTCACTAATAAAAATTTTAAGACCAAATAAAAAACAAAATATCAATAGACACATATTGTCCTAGTGTATTTACAATTTTGGTCTAATCCATACCATAAATGTCATACTTAGTTGTCTGATTGTTGTAATAATGTTGTAAGGTTTTTACGTATACTTATATGTTCAATACTTCACTAAATAATGTTGGTTCCCATGTATACACATCATACACTCATCATTGCACACTTAAAGAAAATTACAAACAAATATAAAAATTCTCTAGTATGTCATTATATTTAGGGGGCTTAAAATCTAGAATAGACCAGATGTAGAAAATGACTAACAGGAACCTACAAAGGGTATGGTCAGCTCCTTTATACTTTGGGATCTACCTAAACCAAGGTGAGAGGACCTATGGGGTAGCTTGTTAACATAGAGAGATTATTTAATTTAATCTCCATAGGGATTATTGACACAAATATGAATAAAACATAACCAAAATCGCTCAGTCCACTCATGAAGGTTTATCACACGAAATGATCAAATGTTGTAGGATGATACAAGATAATAAAGATAGATATAAAAGTGACTATAATCATCATTCTAAATAATCTTCAACAACATAGGGGTTGAGTAAAAGATTTCAATATTGGGATTCAAAGCACAAAATGTAGACACATGTTAAATATACATATTTTATGCATCTATAGGGAAATAAAACTTAAGATATGTAAAGAGTATATTATTTATAGGGTATTAGAGGGTAAAATGAGTTAGATGATATTAAAGATTAAGGGTGTGTTGTTATTTTTCAAATAGCATTTATTCATTCATCATTCATGACATTATTTATTAGATATATGCATAAAAATGACTAACAAGTTAAGGGGAACTACCAAGAGTAATTTACATATATTGGTGCCAATGAGATGTAAATACCCAAATGATCCTAAAACCCTAGAACATACACTAAAAATATAATATCATATACTTTTTCCCATTGAATCCATAAACCTAGGGTACCCTAACAAGTTATTCAACAACTCATTCATAAATATAATGCAAAAAGGGATTTATAATATAGATATAAGACCAAGATGACAACCAGTAATGAGTATAGACAAGATGTCAAACCAAAAACATTTGGAAAACAAATAATTTTACTTCATCAAAAGGAAATATTAATAAACAAAAATATTTTCCATTAACTTGAAAGAAAATCTTACATACATCATTATTTCAAAATGATGCCATGACAACAACTAGATAGATCTCAGGCCCCATTTGAATTATTAAATGTCCACTCACATCATTGGATCTTTGGAACATTTTATGACTTTCAACTATGCCCCTTGAGATTGACACTTGTCATGCATATGCAAGTCTTGGGTTCTTTTGACTCTTTTAACTTTTATCATGCATCATTGGATCATCCTAATCAAGAAAATTTTCACCATAGATTTACCTTAGTTTGAAATCAAATGGATAATTCACAAGGCATAAATTTGATGCTCATGCAACCATCATAGAACATTTAAATCCCAATGAATATTTACCATGGCTTAAGATTGATTTTTATACACCTATCAATGACATCTATGAGTCTATAACCTATGCAAATTCAAAAATTTCATTGGGAATTTGCTTATCAGATATTTTATCTTTAGTATTCATACTTTCATTAGCCCTTTAGTCTTTGAAAAAAAATTGTTGGGCCTTTTATCTCTAACTTGTCTATCTTCAACACAATTATCCTACAACAATTTTTATGGGATTCTTTCTTTGGCACTTCTACTCCTAGGCCCTTTATTTCTTAGGATAATTGTTTCAAACATTTTGTCTAAAATAATTTCCCCAAATAAATTGACCTTTGCACTTTAACCATACAAATTAAGTCTTTGGCATTTTGTTAATGTCAAGATAATTATTTTGAACATTTAGTCCAAAATAATTTTGACGTAGAAATTGAACTTGCCATTTCCTTCAAAGAAATTGAGTTTAAACTTTTACCAAAGGAAGGAATTTTTTCAAGCTTTTTATGCAGGCAAAAAGCCTAAAAGGCAAGTACCCTTCAGATTTTTTACCATGGAAAAAGTATCTAAAACAAGGGATTTACATTTTCTCTAAAGGAATTTGGACTTTTCCTTAGAGCTTTTTTATCATGGGTAAAATACCTAAAGGTCAAGTGCCCTTAAGACCTTTTACCATAGACCAAAAAAATTCTAAAATAGCTACACCTTCCACCTTTCCCAAAGGAATTGGACTTAGCCCTTTTGCCAAATAAATCAAACCTTTACACTTTTTCCAAAGGGTAAATACCCTTTAGACTTTTTGTGGTAGGTAAAAAGTCTAAAATAAATAAAGAATTTATATCTTCCCAATAATATGTAATTATTTTAGACATTTTTCCAATGAAAAAATGCTTAAAGGGAAAGTGTGCTTCAAAATTTTTTCCATGATCAAAATCTCTTAAATAAATGACCCTTCAAATTTTTTGTAAAACATTTAGCCTAATGTATGTGGGACTTGGCCAAGAAATTGTATTTCCTTCAGTCTTTTTGTAGCAAAAAAATGCCCAATAGAAATAAGTCTTTAGACTTTTTGTCTGAGAAAAAAATCTTGAAGACCTATTTTTGTCAAACATTGTGTTCATGCAAAAATACTAAAAATATTTAAGGGAAAGATACATTTGCCAAGCAAAGACTAAATTAAGACATAGACAATTTTCATATGAACTTGACCTTTTAAAGGAGAACTTGGAGGTATAATTTAGGCTAAGTACTTAGGCATTTACACTTAATAAGGGCCCAATTGCTTCAATGTAAATTTTGGACACTAACATTGGCTCTCACTTGGGGATGTGTACCCCCTATGAGTGTGTAAAGAACCCTAAAATGTAAGACCAAGTGCCAATCCATTGGGTCATGAAGTCAAGACTTATAAATTTACTATCCAAAATTCATTAAGTCTCAAAAAACATGTTAAAGTTAACAAAAATAGATCAAGAGGATCTAGAAATGAAGACAAGAAAAAAAACAAAAAAACATGAAGCGAAACTGCACAAACAAGGCCCAAAGTAGAGGGGTGACAAAGCAAAAAAAAACTATACAATATGTACATTATCTAGACTTGATCAAGGAAATTATTTGAATGCTTTAAATTATTTGGTTGATCTATAATTTTTCCATCCCTTAATCTCTTAACTTTTACAATAGCTTGATGGCCAAGATGAAGTAAACCCATCTCTACACTTTCTTGAAAGATCTACTATTAAGCTATGATAGGATGCCAAATTGAATAAAGTCCTCTTTTCATGATCTTAAATCTAAATATGACCATGTTAAAATATCTTAGTACCTTTTTATCAACTAAAAATAAAATTGTTTCTAAGATACAATCAAATGTATACCAAGCAAGAGTGCATTAGGATCAATAATGTCATTTATAAACTCAAGGTATTTATTAAAATAAATATGAAAAAAAAATCTTTAGGGGCATAAAATACAACCCCATCTTCATCAAATGACACTCTCTAAACAACACCTTCAATGTCAAACCCAACATCAAGAACAACTAGTTTTTCAACAATGTCCATATTCCCAATGGAGCTACCCAATGCTACATCCATGCATAGAACTTATTTCAAAGCACACTTTAGATCATCAATTAAATAATGATTTTGTAACTCATTTGATTATTTAATATTATCATCACAACCAAATTCATACATCAAGACTCTCTTGATTTCACTCTAAAATTGATCAACAGTAGTAGCATTCATCATTTCCATGGAGGCATAAAACTTAGATAGGGATTTTTGATAACTAAACATCATAATGTCATATTTACCATTAGACATAGACTCAAGATCATATGCATCTTCATCATTGGGTTCAAATGTATCACATGGGGAATGTGGAAGGAAGTACTTGTCACACCAATCAATGTCTAAATAATAATTCATAACATTTACCTTGGTATGTAATGATTCAAGAACTTACTTTATAACCCCTCTATGCTAAATTATAACATCATATGTAGGACTATGAGGAATATTTTTCTTAGATCTAACAAACTTATAGGACATCTCATTTATAGTGGAGGCCAAATTCCTAACATTTTTCTCAATCTTGTCTACCTTAGACTATATCTTTTCTAGATCAACCAAATTTGCATCAACCCTGCTTATTCAAGGATATACCCATAGCCTTTATGTTTCTTTAAATTTGGATGGCCATATTGAATTCCAACTATAGGTTCAAAATATTCTTGTCCCTCAAGTAATATGCATCCTTCTTATCAAATGCATCATAGTATTTGATCAATCACACTCTCATTAAGCCTAATATTTTAAGTCAACTACATCATAGCTTTGTTGAACCTTATGTTGAAGTCCTACACACACTCATTAGGGTTCTTTTTGATTTTTTTAAAATCTAGATAAAAATAACCTTGAATCAATTTTATCAATATATTGAATTATAAAAACATTCTTTATTTCTTCCCATGAATCAATACAATCACAAGGAAGAGAATTAAGCCATTCATGATCCTCTTCCTCTAGCATGTGCGTAAAAAATTTAATGCACACATCCTCATTCTCAACCTCATAGTATTCAATGATACTGTGAAAATCCCTCAAATGTTGATCACCAATAATTTCATTATTCCCTTGAGATCTTGGAAGTCATTTCCTTACATTATTTGGGACTTCATTAGGATAACCTTTCATGTCATCAAAATTTATAGGTCTACATCTAGGAATTATAAATGTAGGATGATCATTATCATTTTGAACCTTATGCCTTATGATTGATTCAATTTTAGGTTTAATAATAAATGGAAAAGGGATTTGAGGGGGTGAAGGAGTTGGACTTGGTGGATCAAACTTGGTAGGGGATTCAATTGGTTGAGAAGGAGCTAGATAGTAAATGGGTCTATAAGGTTTTGAATCACTATAAGATTTATAATTATAAGAATTATGATAATATTTATCAATAATAATTTCAACAAATAGAAGCATAGGATTATCAAATTTTTGATAGCCCGCACAATCTTTAGAATCTACACTTAAGTCTTCAACATGCCTCCAAATTTTTCTCCTTCTTTGATGAACACTTAGGGTAAAGACAAGTTTCTTAGATGAGTCAGATGTAAAGGATGAATTTAATCCTTTCAACTTTATAAGCAAGATAACTATCAAATCTAATGATATTAAAGATGGCCACTGATCTTTCTTTGAAACTAGATGATGTCTTAGAGTTGCCACTAGGAGAAAAATTCTAGAATATAACCATTTACAAACTTGAATTGATACATATTGAAACCATATCTTTTTGAAGTTAGTGGTGATGTATGAAAGCAAAGACAATGAAATTTTTAGATTCATGTTTAGTAAGGGGAAACCTCCTTAAAACATGATAAATCCTTAGCTCTTTGCAACTGATAGTAGATGTCAATTATCAAGTCTCAAAAGTTCCTAGCACATCCCTATTGGATTAATAAAGTGTTGATGGCTAAGATATAAAGAAAATATCAGTAGATAACTTCACAACATAAGTTACTTATAGCTCTAGCTCTCTGGAAGAGTGCCCAATAACACAAGTGCCAAGGTTCTTAATTTTTCCTTGATAACAGTGTCAATTGAGTGTTGGTTTCTAGTTGTACACCTTATACACTCAGCCTTGCACACTTGAAGCAAATGGAAAAAAAAGATGAAAAATAAACTAGTATGTCATTATAGCCAAGGGAGGGTTTATCATATAGAATAGATCAAATGTATAATATGATTAAGAGGTACCTACAAAGGGTATGATTAGCTCCCTACTATTTTTGGTTCTACCTAAACTAAGGTAAAATGACTTATGGGGTATCTTTCTTACATGGATAGATTTTGCAATTCAATCTCCATGGGGATTATTTGTGAAAAGAGACACAAATATGACTAGAACATAACCAAACTCACTCACTCCACCTAGGAAAGGTTGTCCCATGAAATGAGAAAATGTTCTAGGTGAGATACAAGCTTCTAAAGATAGATATAAAAGTGACTGCAATTTTCATTTAAAATAATATTCAACAACATAGGTGATGAATAAAAGATTACAATGTTGGGCTTAAAAGCACAAAACATAGACACATGTTAAATATATAATTTTTAAACATCTACAAGAAAATAACACTTAAGATATGCAAAGTGCATATTATTTGTAGGGTAGGACAAGGTTGGATGAGTTAGATGATAATAAAGAGGAAGGGTATGGTGGTGTGTTGGTAGTTTTCAAATATAGGGATTCTTTCAACATTCAAGACCTTATTTATTATAAAGATGTAGAAAAATGACTAACAAGTCAAGTGGATCTACCATGAGTAATTTACATCTATTGTGACAATGAGATGCAAATACCCAAATAATCCTAAAACCCTAAAACATATACTAAAACTAGAATCTCATATACTTTTTCCCATTGAATCCATAAACCTAGGGTACTCTAACAAGTTATTCAACAACACATTCTTAAACATAATGTCGAAAGGGATTTCAAATATAGATCTTAGACCAAGATGACAACTAGTAATGAGTATAGACAAGATGTCCAATAAAAAACATTTACAAAAAACATCACTATAGTTCATCAAAAGGAAACAATAAGAGCCATAAATATTTTTCATTAACTTGTAAGAAAATCCTACATACATCATTGTTACAAAATTCTACCATGGGGACAAGCATGGTGGATTTGATCCATGTTGGATAGGGAAGACATATAGAGATGATCTTAGAGCTTGCTAATGGATATACAATTATAACCACCTTAGCAAGAAAGGCAAAATACACACAGTAGTGATCCTAAAATGTGGAAGAGCTTACAATAAGGAAGAATAGACCAACATAATGACCAACAGAATGGATAACCAACCCCTTAAATAGAAGACAAGCCTTATATTTATATATTTTTTACACATTTAAAATATTTAAGTGCCAAAGTCATACCAAGATGCTCCTATCCAAAAAATATTCCTTTACCATGCCTAAAATATTCATGTACCTGCAAAGAAAAATATCATTACAACTACCTCTATAATAAATGATGAAGATATGGAGCATATACTTTGATTTTAATGGTGAGAGGTGCCTTCCATATGATTTGGAAAGAGAATATTCATTTGAGGAGCCAAATAAAATTTATCCTCATGTGCAACTACCTGGACATGCTTTTATGTTAACTGTCTTTATCCTAGGCACACCAAAGAAATCCCATTACCTTGTGATGACATGAGAATATTATTGATTCATGGATTCTTGAAGATCTTCCTTGGAGTGGCCTACTTTGATATTTTAAAATTGTAATATCTTTTCCATAGAGGAGCTCAATCAATCAAATTATATGAATAATGAAAAAATAAGGTTATATTTCCTTTTTCCATTTTAAAAGTCCACTCTCATTCATGTCGTTGATATACTAAATGCATGATTTACTACAAACCATTGATTTTCTTGGTCACTCATCGAAGGCTTAGAACTTATCCTCCTCACATCTTCATGGAAGACCTTGGATTACTTTGACTCTTTGTTTGCCATTAGATATTGATTAGGTAGGTGAATGTGCTCCATTGGATAATTTACTAAGGGGCATAATGTCATTGGTTACTATATGTACTTGACCCTAAGGTTATGAAATTTGGCATTCCCATGGGATTTTTGTGTCCCTTGAAAATAGTCTCTATTGTATTGAGTGCTACCACATATTGAGCCCCCATTAAATTATTAACCATCCACTTACATCATTGGATCTTTGTAACATGTTAGAAATTTCAACTATGCCCTATGAGATTGACACTTGTCATGCCTACACTGGTCTTGGGTTCCTTTGACTCTTTTAGCTTTGATCATGCACCATCAAATCATCCTACATGAGCAAATTCACATCGTAGATATGCCTCCATTAGAAATGAAATGTATACTTCATAGGGATTAAATTTGAGGCTCACACAACTATCCGAGAACATTTGAATCCCAATGACTATTTTCCATGGCTTAAGATTGATCTTTTTGCACCTATCAATGACATCTGTGAGCCCATCACCTATGAAAATTTAGAAATTTCATCAAGACTTTTCTTACCAAATATTTTGTCTTCAACTTTCTTGCTTTCATCAACCCTTTGGTTTTTAGAGGAATTTTCTTGAGCCTTTTATCTTTAGGTTCTCTATGTTTAGCATAATTGTCCCACAATAATTATTGTGGGCTTTTATCTTTGGCACTTCTACTCTCAAGCCCTCTGTTTGTCAAGAGAATTTTTTCTGACATTTTGTCTAAAATAATTTCCATGAATAAATTCACCTTTGTACTTTTCCCACAAGAATTGAGTCTTTGACATTTTGTCATCATCAGGATAGTTTTTTTAGACATTTTATCTAAAACAATTTCACTGTAAAAATTGAACTTGGAATTTTCTCTGAAGAAATTGAGACTACAGTTTTGTTGAAGAAAGGACTTTTGTTAGGATGTTTGTGTGGTAAAAACCCTACAAATAAAGTTCCCTACAAAAAAAATTATGTAGATAAAATGTCTAAAACAAATAAGGAATTAAATTTTTTTTTTGAAGGAATTTGGACTTTTATTTCAAGATTTTTTGCCATGGGAAAAATGCCCGAAGGGTAAGTTCTCTTGGGACCTTTCTCCATGGACCAAAAAAAATATGAAATAACTATACCTTACACCTTTCCCAAAAGAATTGGACTTAGCTCTTTTACCAAAGAAATTATACCTTTGCATTTTTGTTTAAGGATAAGCACCCTTTATATTTTTTATGATGGGTAAAAAGTTTGAAACAAATAAGGACTTTACATCTTCCCAATAATATGTAATTATTTTTAACATTTATTCCATGGCAAAAGGCTCAAAGGGAAAGTTCCCTTTGGACATTTTACCATGGACAAAATGTCCAAAAGAAATGACCCTTTAAATTATTAGCAAAATACTTAGCCCAATTCAAGTGGGACTTGGACAAGACATTGAACTCCTTCAAACTTTTTTTTCCAATACCTAGTTTTGTCAGACATTATGTTCTTGAAAAATCTCAAAAAAGTCTTTAAGGGAAATATACATTTTCCAAGCAAAGACCAAATTAGGACTTAGCCAATTTTCACATGAACTTGACCTTTCAAAAGAGCACTTGGAAATGGAAGTTGGGTTAAGGACTTAGGCATTTAAACTTGACAAGGGCTCAATTTATTCACTGTAAATTTTAGGCACTAATAGAGTCCCCCCAAGATTGTGTTATAAAATGGGCATAATTGATAAAATTATTAGTATTTTAAGTAGATTGGACATGTGTTCATTCTATACACTGATAATAATAATGGTCCTATCTTATGTTACAAGATAGGCAAAATTAATATAATTCAATAATCTTAACTTATATTACCTACTAAGCTTAATTGATGATATTCAATATTCTTATATTATGTTAGAGAATGTGCTTAATTGATAATATTCCTAATATCTTGTGTATAATGGGCATGTTCTCTTTCAACACACGGTAAGAATATTAGGTTCTTTATAAGAGGCTAATATTATTATTTTGATGTCATGTATAATATTATACAAAAGTTTGATAGGAATATTATCAAATGTTAAAATGTGGATGTTCATATTATTCTTATCTTGTTTAGAATGGGCATGTACCCATCTTACATAAGATAGGAATATTATCAACTATCAAATATAATTATCTTGGGTATAGTGAGATTAATAGATACTATTATTATCTTTATCTTGTGTAGAATATTATTAATGTAATAAATTCATCTAAGTGTTAATTTATCTACATGATGACATTGGTATAGGAAACCCCATCCAAAATATCCAAAACTACATATTATTTTGGAACAACCCAGGTTGTATTGGGAGCCTAAGTTGCATTATGAGCTCAAGTTGCAATGGGATCCTGAGTTACATTGAGATGATGTTTATATAAGAAACGCCACCCAAAATAGGCAACAATGCATTTTATTTTGGAAACACCAATTGAAATATTGTTGAAAATCCATATAAGTGTGAATTTCTCTAAGTTATGACATTGGTATAGAAAACCCCACCTAAAATATGAAACACTTCATATTATTTTATAAATCCCCTCCCCCAAAGTTTCATTTTAAGATACAAATGTTCATTCATATATTGAGTTTAATTATGACGATCTTGGTATAGGAAACCCCACATAAAATATGCAACGATGCATTCTATTTTGGAATCCCTACTTGAAATATTGTTGAAAATTTTATCTAAGTCTGAATTTATCCATGCAATGAGATTGATATTAGAAATAACTCCTAAAATATGCAAGAATGCATATTGTTTTGGAACACCCAATGTTACATTGGGATCTTGAATTGTATTATGAGATCCAAATGTGCATCACAGATTTTAGTTATGTTGGGAGCCCAAGTTGCATTGCTCAAGTTGCATGATGATTAAATATTGGTTATAATGTGGATGTTTATATTATTATTATTATATTGTTTAGAATGGGCATGTGCCCATTCTACACAAGATAGTAATATTATCAACTTTAAAATATATTTATCTTGTTTAGAATGGGATTAATTGATAATATTATTAATGTCTTGTGTAGAATGGGTATTTGCCCAATCTGAATAAGATATACATAATATTATCAATTATTCTTCCTCTCTATAAAAATTTACCCTAGAATTAAATAAATTTTATCCTGAACAATAATATTGTAAACCATTTTTACTATCTTCTACACCCTTTGAATATATTAAATTTTTTGTAAGAGGTCAATATTCTTATCTTGATATTATGTAGATTGGGCAAATGCCTATTCTACGTGTCAAATTTATGTGTATTGTGTAGATTGGAATTAATTGATTTATTTAATAAATTATATCTTGTGAAAAATGGTAACCTGCTCATTTTGAAAAACATTATTAGAATATTAAAAATTAATCCCATTTCACAAAATTCTAAAAAAAAAGGCATGTGCTCATTATACACAAGATAAAAATATTGGATTTTTTGTAAGAGGGAAACATTTTTATCTTGATATCATTTAGAATGGGCACATGCACATTATAAATGTTGATGATAAAATAATTTCAAACCATGAATTCATAGTTTATTGATTCAAACTATGTTAATATCTAGAGAAAGTATCATGTTAGACTAATTAAGTGTACATTATTAAGCATAATGAAACATTAAAAACATATGATGCATATAAAGACTCAGAATTCTAGATTTAATCTTCATAAAACATTAAAATAGGTTACATAAGAGAGATTAAAACATAGTACTTAAGATAGATTCTATGATTATAATAGTAGATAGAATTGGATAGGATTATCTATATCTATTTTTCCAAGTCTATAAATAATTATATATTATAATAATCATTTCATATGTGTATGTCTCTTTATTATAGTGTAATTTTTTAGGATGACACATTAGTAGTTTATCCAATGGTATAAATCTAGATTTGATGTACATCATGGTATATCCATTGACTTTTATAGGTTTCTATATATTAACTAATTTACCTTTAAAAATAGTCCAACAAAATCCCTATAATTATTCCTTTATCTCTTCCACAAGACAACCCAAAATGAATAATCCTAAAAAAATTCTATGTAGATAGTCCTTGTACAAAAATTGCTTATGTTTATCGATGATCTTGGTCTTGAATGATTTCCACTCTATGAGATAACTAGTGGCTATCTGGGTTTTCTACTCCAACTGTATATTTTATTAGATAAATTTGATTATATAATCATGGGTGGGATGGTTAGAAACAAAATTAAAATAAGTCTACATTTACTTTGTCACTTTATTGAGCTTACCCATTAATTAATTAATGAAGTTACCTAATTCTTTGAGGTATATGATTAGTTATGCACTTTATTTCTATAGTTCCTAAAACTTCTCACAAAGTTAAAAAGTTTGTGTCTTTTTGGTGTCTATTAGAACCTTAAAAATATCATACTGGGTGGTTGCTTGATTTAAGTTTTCTTTCAGGTTGTCTAAGGCATTTTTTTCCTTTATCGTTATCTTTTACCACCATAGTATAAGAGAAAAATATTGTTTTGCATTTGATATTGCTTTATATAGAGAATCAATATGCAATTTTATTATGTCATGGTTTTGTATGTTATCATGTAAGGGATTTTAATTTTGTTCATATCCAAACTCTAATATGGTAGTTTACCTATGTTCTATCTCTGCCTCTGAGACCTATTGATGCTTAAACAAATTTTTTGATGTCTATGTGAACTGCTATGTGATAGGTTACTTTTTATATTCTTCAAACTATGTTGTAACCTATATCATATCCATGATGTCATCTTATAGTGTTTCTTATAAAAATTTACATCTCTACATCCAATCATATTATCCATTTTCCTCTAATATATTTCTCAAGTTTTACTTCATACAATTGGTTAATGCATGCAAATATATATTTTTCCCTATGGATTTACTTTAGTTATAGTGGGAGTAAGAAGGATGGTGTTGATTTTATGGAATTGGGCTATAATGGATTTGATATGAGTGAAGGTACATTGGGTTGAAAGAATTATTTTAGATGGATTGGATTGAGAGGTAGAAGTGATGTTCATTTGTTGAATGGAGATGAAAAATGGAGTGGAAATCAATTTATTATAAATTGGTGGTGGTGGTGGAGTTTGAATAACTTTATTTTAATGGATTCTTCCATTGATTTTCATCATGTATTTTTTTCATGTTTGGTGGCTTCTTTAGTCACATTCTTATTTTTTTCTTCTTTAGATTTTTGGGCCACTTATGCTGGCACTTTTTTATTTTTATTTTTATTTCATCTTATAAGTTTTCTCCTATTTCTTCTCCTTTTTATATGTTTCTTCCTTCTCTTTTTTTCTTCATCTCCTCCTCTTTTTTATCCTTCTCTTCTTTTTCCTTTTTCTCTTTCTTTTCTTTCTCTTTCTCTTATTCTCTTCTTTCTTCTTTTTCTCCTTCTCTTCTCTCTTAGGTTTCTTATTTCTACCTTTTCATTTTTCTCCTTCTCTCTTTTCTCCCTCTCTTAACTTTTTTTCTTTTTATGTGCCTCTAATTCCTTACTTTCTTTCTATTTGGTAAATGCATCTTCTTGAGTCTTTTTGTCAACCTCTACCCTTTTTTTATGTGGCCTCTTCTTCTTCCTTTTCTTTGTCCCCCTTCTTTTCTTCTTATTTTTTAATTTGTTTCCCTTCTTTTGTGTATTTTTTTCTTGTTGTTTCTTATTAATTTATTCCAAAAAAATTATTTTTACAACTATTTTTGTAATTTATTATGTTTCCTTGGTCATTATGATGGTCAAGGATATTTCAGAGGTTTCTACTTCTTATTTTGTTAGTGTAGGCATTTTCCCACCTAGTGGTTTTACCTACACATCTTTTTAGCTTACTTAAGTTAGTTAATTAAGTCATTAAGAGTCATTTAGATTTAAGTGGGTTCTAATTATTAATTAGGGTTTTACCTTTTTGGTGACCTAGTTTCACCTTATATGTGCTTTCATTTTTTTCTAAGTTGGTTAATGTAAACATTTCCTTTGTGTAATTTTCCTATTTTTAGAGCTCTCATTCTACCTCTGCAAGAATTTGACATTACTGCATGTTCTCTATTTGAAGATATTAGAAAAATATAACATGGTATTAGATCTTTCCTAATAGCTTCATGCATTTGTATCCTTTGGCAAAATCCTCCTACATTCACCATAGCTAGTTTTGTTCTTTCATGGCCACTTTTTTGACCTTAGAGGTGTCACTATTATCTACCTCCAAATTCATGTCAAAAAACCTTAGATCAAAAATATAGTTACATATTATTTATGGATTTTCAAGATCTTAAATGGGTCTCTCTTACATTTGTGAGAAAGTTCATGGATTTTCTAGAAATCAAGTTTCTTATAACTGGTTAGATGTCTGTAAAGACAAGTAGAAGAGCTTGCAAAACTTATAAATTTGGTGACTTAAGGAATAAAAATTCACAACCATAAAAAGTTGTAAGTAATAAATAGTCATTAATTATACTTATGAAACCTAAAAACTTGCTTGGAGATCTATGTTTATGAAGGAGTCTTACTTCTCCAAGTTCCTAGGTTGTAATTGTTCACAATCTAGAAGTAACAGTTGCTCAAAAGCTCAATTGCTAGACTTGTTTGGTGTTTTTAAGGAGACTTACTTCTCTGAGTTCCTCAGTTGTATTTGTTCAAAAACCCAAGTTATAATTGTTTGAAATCCCAAAGTATCAATTTCTTAAAATTCTAATTGCTAGACTTGTTTTTTGTTTCGAAGGAGACTTACTTCTCTGAGTTCTTGAGTTATAGTTGTTCAAAAACTCAAGTAGTAGGTATATAAAAGCCTAAATGAGTAAGTCTTTCCCACAACCCTGAGTAAGTAAAGTAGTGTGGAAAACTTGAGAAAGTAATTTTTGAAGTTTGATTAGTAGTAATGCTCCTTTGGAAGTCCAAGTAAGCAAGCTCTAGAACCCTGTGTGACATTCAAGAGGGCATCAAATTTTAGGTTAAAGTAATGAAAAAATATATTAAATTTTTTGCCTTTTTTGGATGAGAAAACACAAGTGTATAAAAAAATTCCTTTTTTGGAAAAGGCCCAGGAATGTGTAGAAGTAATAAATTGTAAGTGTCATATATTTCAATATTTATCTCTATTTTAGATGCTATTTTTTTAAAGTATATAGTTTTTAAAGATCTATGCATTTTGGTATAGTTTTTAGCTTTTTCTAACATCAATTTTATTCATGGTGTAATGGATTAAATCTCACTTCATCCCTATTTTACTCTCTCTTAGATGCATTATTGGTTGAATCTGATGTCCCTCTAGTTCCTTATACTTACGCACCTACTACTCAAAACACATTTTAAGTTGAATTCAATGTCTATATGAGCATGCTTGTAAGGGGTCACTGTTGATAGTTCTAAGGGGGTACTATGTTTTGATATGCATTATTATTATTTTTTGCATTATTCTTTAATTAATACAATAATATCTACTTCTACACTATGGATTCACTCTCTATTAGTCTGCTGACACCATTTAATTATCATTAATGGAAACCTAGAATGAAAATCATATTGCTATCCAAGGGTTACCATCAAATTATAATGGGCATTGAGACTGAACCTATTAATGTTGGAGAAAAAATCAAATGGTTTAACCATTATGAAAAAGTCCATAGACTACTATGTCTTTCCATCTCCCCAGATCTAGTCTTTCACATCAAATCTACCAAAACACCTACTAAAGTGTGGGCCCAATTCACCAAGCTCTTTGGGGTGTAGAATGTGATGAGAGGACATGATCTATAAAATGAGCTCATTAGATTGAAACAACATGACTTCGACACTCTTTAGGACTTTTTCACCAAGTTTAGACTTTTGAGATTACAGTTAAAAGCATGTGGAATTGACAAGAAATACAAACAAGTTTTTTTATTAATACTTTCTAAACTAGGTCCTAAATATTTTGTATTTGTGTCCACTTTCCAAGCCACTAAGAGTGATCTTGACACTGCATGGAAGATACCTTCTTTAGATACCTCTATTGCTTACCTAATTTAGGAGCAAGATAATTTGATACAAATGGGCATGATGAAGTCATCTAAATATCATGCACTTCTTGCTGAGAAAGATAAAGATTCTAATAGTAGAGAGAGAAAGTAGAGAAATAAAAATGATGAGAAGGGTGAAAATATTTCCACCTCTAAATCAAACAATGTGACCTCTTCTTATAGTCATAAGCCTAATAAATATTAGATCAAATGTGGGTATTTCGCAGGTAAGAATGATGAGATTAAAATTTTAAAGAAACAAATTGACCACCTTACTAGACTTCTTATTCAAAACAACATAGGTGATCTAGATTCTATCAAACCATCTTCATCAACCCATGAACCCACTAACTCAAATGAATCTATCAAAGAAAGGGCAAAAGATAATAACAAGGGGAAACAAAAGGGAAAATCCTTAGTTGTATTTGTGCCTCCAACTCCTCCTACATGGGTCATTGACTATGGTGTTTCACATCACATGGACTTTTCATAGATTGAGTTCAGTTCCTTGGAACCATATGACATGTCCTCTATACAACTAGGTAATAAAACTTCTAAAAAGGTTATTGAGAGAGGGTATATTGAATTGAGTGGTAAATAATTGAATAGTTTTCTAAGTGTGCCCTCACTCTCAACTAATCTCATGTTAGTTGACCAGATCAGTCACCTTGGTCTCAGCATGCAAGTTGAATTCACTCCAAACTATATTTACATCAGGGGTTGCATAGTGATATTATTTTGGCTATGGGAATGGTCAATCATCAAACCAAGATATATATCTTCTTACACTTTTATTATAACTCTCCTTTAGAATCTTCAAATTCTTCTTTAGACTCACCTATAGCTATTGACACTTCTGAGCCTAAGTATTTTTTTGATATTCAAAAATATTCTTCTATAGATGACTACAGTAGTGAAGTGGATAGAAATCCACCATATCCTTGTCACATTATAGATATTCAAGATCTAAAATTATAGGGAAATGGTCTATTTATCTAGGATACATAAGACATTAGGTAGTCTATTCCATAGTTATAGAGGATTCCATAGACCTTCTTTTCCTCTGCTTTAAGTGCACCATATTGGCATAGAGTAGTTGGCCCAACTACCTCATAATATGAGAATCATTCCTTTCATAGGAATTACACCTTGGTTGAATATCCATCAAGAAATTGGTAGACAAAGTCACTATTTTAGGGTGAAACACTCTTCATTGCATCTACTTTTGATTCACAGTCACTTTTGAGCATTCCTCAGGGAGACACCAGGTGGCTACAGTAAATTTTAGATCTTAGAGGGGATTTTTATCTCTCTTATCTTCTTTCTTCTCTTTTAGGGAGGATTTTTTTCTATGGGTTTTCTCCTTTACCTTGATTTATGGGAGTTGCATTGTGCTTATGTACCTCATCACGCCTCATTGTTAAGACCCAATTTTTGTACATACCTAAGCTATGCTTTAAGGGGGGTGTTAGTGTAGGCATTTTCCCACCTAGTGTTTTACCTACACATGTTTTTATCTTACTTAGATTAGTTAATTAAGTCATTAGGAGTCATTTACCTTTAAGTGGGTTCTAATTGTGAATTAGGGTTTTACCTTTTTAGTGACCTAATTTCACCCTATATGAATTTTTTTTTCTATGTTGGTTAATGTAAACATTTCATTTGTGGAATTTTATTATTTTTGGAGCCTTAATTTTGCATCTACAAGAATTTGAAATTACTGCATGCTCATTATTTAGAGATCTTGGCAAACTCTAACATATTCACTCTTTTTGTTTGTCCATGTTTCTTATTCCATATATGATGATGCTTATTATTCCAATTATGTATCTAAGATGTCAATAGGTGATTCTTATTAAATATAGTTATGAGATTTTTACCTTTCACTTTTCTATTATGGCTTATTGTTGGGAAATATATCCTTTGTTTTTAGTGTAGGATGTGTTTTTTTTTTTTTGAGTGGATAAAGCCACTACTTATGGGTCTTATGAGTTTCCCCTTTTTATATACCTATGTCCCTACCATTTGGTGTGTTTTAAATGGTATATTTTGCCACAAATTTTATGTACTTCCTTAGGTGTCACTTCTTGTTATAGTACTTTCTTTTCTTCCTCCTCCTCTTATATTGGTTTGTTGATGGATGTTATTTTATGAATTTTAGGCAATAAATTATCTATATTAGATCTCATATCTTGTAGGTGGATTTCCTTAGGAATTTTGAGTACATAATTATGATGAGTTTCTCTATTTCATTATCTAAAACTTTATATTGAAGGTGTGAAATTATCCTTGTGTGTGGAAGATATGGGAAAATGTAGAGGAAGCCAATGGTGGTAGAAAATTAAAATCTTGTTTTATATCAAGCAAAAAAAAATTGAGTAAATTATATACCATGCACTAATTTTTGGTTGTAACTTAACTCCTCTAGGAAATCACACTAGAAACATGAAATTCTATAGTCATGGTCTCTAAATGGTTTTTGATTTACTCTCCTATGGTTTTGTATTTGCCTCATTCTAGTTTTTTATATATGCCTAGGAGAGTGTTTGTGTAGAACATTTCTAAATAGAGTAATATAAATCCATAAAATAGATCATGTTTTTCTCTCATGATATTCTAAATGTTGGAATTGAATTTATCTAACAAGCCTTGATAGAGGTTGAATTTTGTCTTCATTGACATCATATTGAATTCCACCATTGTGTTCTTTGGGCTTGAAAAATATTTCCTTTTGGTAAAATATATTTTCCATGCCACTTGTTTTAATGCATATATGTAGGTGGCATTATGATTGGTTGCTAATTAAATGTTGCATTTTCCTTAAGTGTATTTTAAGTTATTGGTAACATATTCACCTTTAGCTCAATCCTTATTTTCACACTTTTGTATGTTTTTTACTTCCTTCATAAACCTAATTACGTTTTGATTAACATGGATAATAATTTGATGACATTTATCTAAGAATAAATTTCCATTATATACAAAGTAGAGTAGGATACAAATTGTGGCTTTTTCTATCACAAAATAAAGAAATATTGCCTAGATATCTAGTTTGATATGTGGGATGGATTTTACATTGGGTTCCACTCCCAATTATGTTTTTATATCACCTAATGCATGTTTTCTACTAGGTCTACCTTCATGCAGTGTGATCAATTTATAACAAATGTGTATTTATGTTTTTGAATGTGTCTTAAAAGTGTACAATTGTGTCTGGTAATTTGGAAAATATTCCCTCAAGATCTAGTATTTTTTTATTTATATGGTACATGTTTCACCTTTAAAGGTATTGAGAAGGTTTTTAGATCAGAAAATCATGGGGTAGCCATTTATCTATCTTATTTTTTATAGATAACTTAGTCAAAAATAGAATTAGAAAATCTTACAAAGATTTTTACTACTTGGAAATAATTTTAAAATGGAAAGAATTATTGGTTAGATTTTTCATGTTTTCAATAGTTTTGGCTTGACAAGGGGAATTGAGTAAGATCTATTTCCAAATCTATTATCAATCATGAATGTGTTTATGTTTTTGAGTTAAGATAGCACTTGGATGTGCCAAAAAAACTATCTTGTCCATCCCTTCCCACATTGAATATTGCATACTTGTTACTTCATCACTTATCTTTTTTTATTTATGATGTCCATTTGATTGGTGATCTACTTGGAGGGTTTTATTACTTGGTTTAATGCATGTTTATTTGTTTTGAATTTGATATGACTCATGTATCTACCTATGGAGTGATGGTTGGTCAACTTAATCATTTTATTAAGCATCTTCATTAGTTTATATAACTCCATTGGATGTTTCTCTCTATTTATTACTTTTTCTAAAATATTGGCTTAGACACCATTGTTGACATGAAAACAACTTCAAACCATGGATTCATAGTTTTATGTTATAGAATATTCTAAAATATAGAGAAAGTGTCTAGTTATATTGACTTAACCATATAATATTTAAACATAATGAAACATAACCCAAATGATGCATATAATTATATAGATTTTATATTTTCATATATATTTCTCATCAATATACTCAAAGTGGTTACCTATGATCATTTAGAACATATTGAGGTGGGAAACTTGACTGCATGTTTGAACCCAATCTGGAAGGTTATTTGAGAAATTAGGGTTATACTATCATTTTTCATCATTTTTAAAATAAGTCATTCATGTTATTTACATGAAAACAACATCAAACTTTGAATTCATAGTTTCATGTTCTAGACATGCTAATGTTTAGATAAGGTATTTAGTTAGATTAGTTAACTTGTACTCTTAATCATATTACTAGGATAATTCACATAATATATAAAATAATCCAATATCATAGAAGTATTCTTTATTAATATATCCAAATGGTTACATATGATATATCAATACAAAATAATGATAGATTCTATGATATTTCATTTATCTATTTTTCAAGTCTAAATATAATTATATACTCCAATGGTCATACTATTTTATCTATTGCTTTGATCTATGTAGCTCTATAGGGTGTCATAATATGTAACATACAACATGGTAAATTCATGTGTTTATAACTATTCCATGGTACAACCATAGACCTTTGTGTATTATTATTGAGTCCTCCTAAATAAACCCACCAACGTCGTCCACATACTTAAAATCCTATCTCATCCTCAAGACAACCCAAATTTGAAGAATACTATTTTTTTTTAATGTCTTTGGTCTTGTGGAAAAAAAATTAATGTTTATTAAAAAATCTTAGTCTCAAAGACTTTCCATTTTATGAGCTAATTGGTGGCTCATTGGATCTCCATTCTAAATATATATTTTCTTGAGTTAATTCAATGATGTCATCAGGGGAAAGATGAGTTATAATAATATTTAATGATGTCTCCATTTTTTACCCTTATCCAATTTTACCATGAAATTATTTATTAAGTCTCCTAATTCTTCTATCTCAATTATTAGTTTTGCTCTTCATTGTTGTTACTCCCAAAAAAATTCAGTGCCAAAATCCTCACCCTATTTATGATTATGGGATCTTTAGAATTATCATAATAGGCTATGGATTGGTTTAGTCCTTCCTTGAATATGTCTAAGACTTTCAATTCCACTAGTGTTACTAATTTCCACCTAAGAGTGAAATCAAAATATGTACCAACATCTGAAATTGCTTTATGTAGAAAAGCAATGTGTAGATTGATTATAGTGTAGTGTTGTTTTTTATCCTCCAAAAGATTATAATGTTTTTCAAGTTTGAACTCTTATATTACACTAGCCATAATGTTTTACCTCTCTTACATGGTGATATCCTAATGTTTGATCAAAACATTTAAAGTTTTTGTGAACCATTGAGTGATTAGAAATTTTGATATGCTTAAAACTGTAGACAAAATTTTATCATTGCTTGGATGGTGTCCTAAAACTTTACCTATAATATTTTTCATATTTTCATTAAATCATAATTTTCACTCTCCTAAAATATATTTATAAAATATTAATTTTGGCTAGAGATCAATTTGTGTAACCTGGTATTAGTTCTTTTTGGAATTCTTTTTGTAAGGGTGGAAGACAAATAGATGGTGTTGATTTTATGATGTTGGCCAAAATAGATTTAATTTGGGTGAGTAAATATTGGGGATTTTGAGTGAGGGTGGATGGAGTGGTATTAAATTTTTTAGTGGAAGTGGAAGATGAAGTGTAAATTTTTTTCTTTAAAAAAAATGGCAGTTATGGTGTTTGGGAAAGTCTATTTTACCTAACTTCTATTACAGATTACTTTTTTGTATTATTAGGGTGTTTGGAAGCATCCTTAACCACCTTATTTATTTATTCTACTTTTTGGGAAAATTATTTTACACTTGTTTATTTTTCACTTATTTAGTTAGGAGGGTGGCATCCTCTACCTCTTTTTTATTTTTCTTTTCTTTCAGCTAGGAGGGCAACATCCTCTACCAC
>JARHVA010011273.1:65000-72500 GCA_037957365.1 Torreya grandis | reverse complement strand
AAACATGCAAAGAGTTGGAATTAAATAATAGAGTTAGTCATTTAAGTTTTAGTTACATTAAACAAGATAAAGCATCCTATTTAATACACTAAGATTAGATACAAGCTTAAGCTCTTTTCTTTTCTCAGTATAGAGGAAAGATAATGGAAGAAAAACAAGGATAATTGATAGTAATAATGAGCCATATTTTGGACTCATCATTTCTGCCATGCTTTACCTTTTGTAAGTCCCTTTTACAAAAGTAGTGGTTTCTTGTTCCTTCATAATTATAAATTTTGACTTGTAATCACTAGCTGAGATCGTATATGTCAGATTCATTAGCTCAGTTATTGTCTAAGGGACTAGTAAAGCCTTGGTATGTTCACACCATATGTTGCCAATTCTAAAATTGTTCCTCTATTTTAGGACCCCATCTATGACATGGTATAATGAGATTCAAAATAAGTGGTGGCTTGAATCTCATGCCAACCTAGATTAGTTCTCCTCCTGAACTAATGACATCCATAATCATGTCATTGATATATTGTGCCCTTCTTAAACTCCATCTTAGATTAGTTGGAGACATCACCTCTCTTATTTTTAATGAAATTGTCAATGTGTCCTAATATCTAATACTGGCTATAAGGATACCATCAAAATATTGTCTTGTATATATATCAAAGGAGACACTATTGTTATATAAATCTTATGAATAATAATCCTTAATGTTTAGACTCATCAGATAGGTAGTTTTAAAATTGATCAATAAATTCTTGACACAAGCAAAAATAGGTCTGATGCACATCCCTATAGTTGTAGATTTTTCCATATATTCCTCATGTCTAGCTTTCTAGGTTGTCTAATTTTTGAAAGTAGAAAGGAGTGCTATCAGCAAAACCTCCCCCACATATAGATTGACCATGAGTTTATTATGGTCTCCCAAAATCAAATTATATAAATAAAACTCACATAAAAAATCTTGTTGTTCTAGAGTGGAATCCTAAAAGATGTTTAAAAACATGGGAGGATCTTCAATATTGTGAGGTAAATTACATGAAATTCTTAATATATGCCATCGATAAAATTGTTCATGTAAATATAGGCTATAATAAGGAGAGGGAGCTCTGTAGGCTAGGAGATTTTCACCTATCTAACATGCATTTTATAGGTTTACTTTAAGCTTTTGAGACTTATATTTTTTTGATCCAAACTATTTTTCATGGTATTTTTTTCTTTTCTAAAATTTTATTTTATTCTTTGAGTTCTCTGAACTCACAACATACTTGATTTTATTTATCTAGGTAGTCCATATGAGAAACAATGTTTTGACAGGGTTGATCTAATAAAGGGTTAGAAGAAGATGGAGTTTGCATCTAAGAATTTTTACATTGTTATTTTAATAAAAAAAATTGTTCCTATAAATCAATGATGTAAATCCAAGAGTTTACCATGTATTCATTAAAATGAGTTATTTATTTATCAAGCTTTTTATTCTTAGTCATGTGATCCAAAGCTTTATTTTTAAAACCATTTAATTCTTGAATCAAATAAAAGTTGAGTCAATTTTTACATTATATCTAGGCTATAAGATCAACAATATATGTCACTTGTTACTTGATGATGAACTCAAACTTTGATCGTGCAAGGATAAGTTATAACTCTGGGTCTTCAATTGAGCTAGATGATTTTTCTTTTTTAGAGACCATTATACATTTTTCTTTATCTAATATTGGCCTTGCTTCAAGATTTGAAGATGGAAAATATTATGTTTCCTATACAATTTATTCTATGAGTATGTTTTCTCTCTAAGCATCTTCTTCAATAGGAATATCTAATGGAATAGATTTTTCATCAGGGACTATTATTATTGTTTATATTGGTGTTGGAGAAGAGAACATTGGTGAATGTTTTAGGCTACCAAGAGCAGAAGCTACTTCTATTTTATCATCATCTTATGCCAAAATTAATTTTATTTGTCTTCTATTTGTCTGTATAGGGGAAATATGTTCCCTTACATAAATATCCTCAGTAGCTTGTGAAAGAAGATCCATAGATTCAATATTTTCATAAGACTGTGAAACCCTTCATCTTAGTTTTTATTTTGTAGTAGTTTGTTTATAAGTCTATGAAACCACATGTGTGGTTTTTGATCTAGTTTGATGTTTCTAACTAGGTAAAACCTTAACCCCAGATGATAAAGTTACTTCTTTTATCTTAGGCATAGGTGGTTTTGTAGAGGACTTTACAACATATGTTGAAGACTGACTGAACCTGTTATTCCAAAAAATATTCCATGTTGATTTTCTTTATTGAATAAAATGATGTTGAATGATTAAATGGATAAGACCATGATGATATAGAGGCACTAATTTGTTAGTTCCCAAAACTTGAATGGCTCCATACAGGAATAGAGGAAGGTTAACCTTATGTTGATTTTGTTTTTGGCCATATTTAAGGTGATTAATGATACACATTTATTCACACCCTAAAACACTATACTACCCTTTACACATGAAATATTTCATTACCCAAAAAGAAATAGGCTTCTAGGGTTCAGGTAGGGCTTCTCTACTAATCCCTTTTGCTTTTCCTTGATGGTTTTGAACACATGCAATAGATAACTATTAATTTCATTGAATTATGCAATTAACTCAGAAAAAGGAGTTCTTCCAAGTATTCTCTTACCTTATTCAATAATTATATAAATTTCAATAATGATTGATCTATAAACCATAATGCATATACCTCGTACTATAGTTGAGTCTTCTTTTATATTGGCAATGAATTCCTTCACTAGAGTTTCATCATATCCTTAAAATTTATGCAAAAATGATAACCAACCAACCTCTTCAAAAAATAAAATAGAGATATCATATGCCATCAATATAGATACATTCATAGGTTTATAATGTTTCTTTTGTCCCATAGTAACTTTAGAAAATTACTAAAAATTGGGAGGTTAGGAGGTATAACAATCAATGCCAATGAAAACAATAGTGTGCAAATGAAAATGGAAACGATTTATTCAAATGGGTAGTTGGATTGGTGGCTACTGACATAATTTTAAGCAACCATCACATAGTGTGAAAGTTAAATGAAGTTATATTTGAAAAATATTTGATATAATTCCATACTCATGAGACTTGTGCATCATCAATGTTGTTAGCTTATTCAAGATACTTTGGAGTGAGTTATTATATGGTTATACCCATGAATAAAGGTGATATGAAATTTCATTTCCTTGCATGTCATTTCACTTATGACTCTCTATATCATCAAATGTCATTTCATTTGCTTATGTGTCCTCTTACTTGTGACCTTTTGATGTCAACAAATGGTTTTGTCTGGTATTTACTTTGATAGTCTATAAGATGCCTACTTTCCAAATCTCCTCTTAAACATGAACATATAGGAATCAAAAGAGTCATATTAATATTAATTCATATAAATAAAATGTTTTACTTACCAAACCATACTCTTAACCTTCATTCCTACTTTTCCACCTCACTCCACACACAAAATAAATGCATGAATTAGTCTTTATACGAATGTGTACAAATAAATGTTGTAGTGATTTGCTCATTTAGAATAATAATTCAACTTTTATTATTTTTCTAAGTTTTTTTTTGGTATTTTACCCTCGACCATCTATTTTTGGCTTTCAAGCTAAGGCTCATTATTCAATACATGACCATCCAACAAGATAATTTTCTGATCAATATTGTCAATATCATCTTATAAGGATTTTCACTATTGAATATATATATATATATATATATATATATATATATATATATATATATATATATATATATATATATATATATGTATATATATATATATATGTATATATATATATATATATATATATATGTATATATGTGTGTGTGTGTGTGTGTGTGTGTGTGTGTGTGTGTGTATGTATGTATATATATGCATATATATATATACATATACATATATATATATATATATACACACACATATATATATATATATGTTTTTTAATTCTAATTTTATATATGTTTTGTTAAGAAGAAAGACTAAGAAGTGATCTTCTTCTTCTATGTTATATAATATACCATCATAGAGTTGTTGGCATGGAAGAATTATGTCCTTCCATGAAAACTACCCCATGTATAATGTTTTGAACAAATTACTATTTATTGATAGGCTTCTAGCATAATTTGAGTATATGTTCATTGACTAAAAAAAATTTATGATTCCCATTTATTGGTTAAAATTTCGCTTATTAGTTCTTATCCTCAAATTCCCTTTGAATTTCTAATATTTAGAGTCAATCAAAAGTGTCAAATCTCCTTTTTAAAATCGTATTGCTTTGATGTGGGAATCATGTCATATTTTTCTTTGATGTTGCATCATCATTGTCTATTACAAGGCTTCTATCCTCATCCTATTAAGCTCATTTAATTGAAAATTTCTATCTTGTTGTGCCTTATCCAAATCAATGCCTACTATTATTATTTTCAAATTTTATAATTCAAATTCAATAGAAAGTAAATGTTTATTACCATATAATAACTCATAGGGTGATAACCTAGTGGTTATCTTCTAAGTAGTGTTGTAGGCCCATAATATTTTTGTTATTTTGGTTACCCAATATGTTATATTGCTACTTACTATCTCAGTCAGAATATTCTCCAACTCTCTATTAGTAACTTATACCTGGCCATTGGATTGTGGATGGTAAGGAAAGGATTTTATATGATTCACTTGGTAGACCTCCACAAAAAATTTAATCATATCATATATGAATTATAGTCCTTGATCTAAGACTATCTCTTTAGGTGTACCAAACTATTTCATGATATTAAAATATAAAAAATCTACCACTACTTCTTCTCTATCAAAGGTCAAGGATTGAAATTCAACCCATTTAGTAACATAATCTATACATACTAAAAGGTATTCCTTTCCTTGATATGAAGGATATAAAAGACAAAAAAATTCTATATCCCATTTTTCAAATAGTTTTAATACTACTTATGGATGAAGAGCCATCTATGTTGATAGTGTAGGTTGTCTCATCCTTTGGCATGGATCACATTGTTTGATATACTTCTTTACTTGCCTATGAAGGGAAGGCTAGTAATATCCTACTCTAAAGATATTTTGTATGGTTTTTTTTTTTTGAATAATTAATTCCCTTTAGTTCACCATGGCTAGCTCTAATGATATTATATGTTTCATTATCTGCTACATACCTGTGAAACACATGATTAGGTCCAAATTAAATAGCATGCCATTAATCCATTTGAAAGCAGAATTTTTTTTAACTAAATGTTTTATTTATTTTTGAGTAAAATGATAAGGAAACATCCCTATTGATAAATAGTTATCTATGTCATCAAACCATGGTGACTCTGTTGAAACAACAAATAGTTGTTCATCTAGAAAGTTATCCTCAACTAGTTGTTCATTACCTGCATTATGTATTATGTATAAAAAATCTATAACCACATTACATTTTCTTGGTTTATCAATAAGGGTTATATAAAATTCCTAAAAAAAAGTAACAACCATCTTATGATTCTTCTCTCTACTATAACTTTATTTATAAGATACCTTATGGCTAAATGATATGTGTATATCAAGACCTTATAACCTATAATATAGTGTCTAAATTTTATTGATGGCATAAATTACAGAAATAAATTATTTTTATGTAGTTATATAATTCCTTTTACTTGGTATGAGACTCTTGTTGATATAACAAATGGCATACATATGATCATTCTCATCTTTTTATCCTATACCTACTCCCATTGCATAATTAGAAGCATCAATATAAATGTGGGAGGTTTTTTCCCAATTAGGTCATCTTAGTATTGGTACATAGCTTAATTTTTATTTTATGGATTTAAAATATTTTTGACTATCCTCACTCCATATAAATTCATTATCCTTGCCTATAAAGTGAACATATGAGCAACAATATTACTAGTCTTCTATAAAAAAATCTGTAAAAACTAGCATGACCTAAAAATATCATAGTATTAGTTTGATTGTGTGGGATAGGCAGGTTGGAAATTCAATTTTCTTAGGATCCACTTAGATTCCTTTGGTAGAGATGTGGTGTCCTACTACTATGCCTTGATCCATCATCATCGGGCATTTTTCATGGCTTAATAATAGTTGGTGTTATTCAAATTTGATTAATACCTTATCAATATTGTGTAGGAACTTCATCAAATATATCTCCATGAGTGGTGAAGTAATCCATATACACTACAACACAATCATTAGTTAAATTAGAAAATATAGCTATAACTACTCATTGGAAAGTAGCTTGGGAATTACAAAGACCAAATTGTAAGACTCTATAAACAAATGTACCCCATGGACATGTGAAAGTAGTTTTATCTTAATCCTTAGCTATCATAGTTATTTGATTGTACCTAGTAAATCCATCTAAGAAGAAAAAGAATTTCTTCCCTACCAGATTATCAAGCATTTGATGAATAAAAAGAAGATAAAAATAATCCTTCATAGTGACTTTTTTTAGCTCTCAGTAATCCAAACAAACTCTCCATTTTCCATTTTTATTTGGTAAAATTACCAGTAAGGAAACCTAGTAGCTATCTGAAAAAGGGTAAATGAATCTTATATCCAATCATTTTTTAATTTTAGTTTTCATTATATCCCTTAATATTGGATTTATTTATCTTTATGGTTATCTGAATGGTTTGTTATGAATTGTATAAATGTAATGGGTACACACACTCATATTAATTTCTCTCATATTTTTATAATCCCAAGAAAATTCTTTAATATGTTTTTCTAACACATCAAAAACTTTGATTTCATGATCATGGATTAACTAGCTATTTATGTTTAATTTTTTACTAGTAATACCAAAATCTATTTAGTGTTAGGATGGATAGATTCTACTTGTTTAAATTCACTCATAAAATAATTAAGAGAACAAGGATGTGGTAATAATAGATGAAATATAGTTACATTTTTTTTACAAATCCATCTCTTGGAGGAATGATTTTAGATAATGGGCAATGGAATGTAGTTAAAAAAAATTAGTTGGTGTGTTTTCTATCCAATTCCAAATAATTTATTGTAATGGTCTATGGTCATATGTTTAATGTTTAAGGATTGAATTTGTAGTAAAAATTATAATAGAGTCTGTAGTTGAGAAACTAGTAGAGTCCATAGCCAAGGATTAGATAGAGTCTGTAGCAGACAAAATGGCATAATCTAAATTAGATAGACTAGTGGAGTCTGAAGCAGATCGACTGAGAGAGTCCAAAATAAATTGATTGATAGAGTCTGAAGTGGATCAACTGAAAGAGTCTAAAACTAGGCTCATGAGGTCAGTAGTTTCTTCTAAATCATGTATAACTCATCAATTAATTCTTGCATGTGTCTTTGTCAAGTTATCATGGCCAAGGATGAGAGATTGTTCTATTTGAGTCACTAACTGATTAGCTATTTAAAGAATAGTTGAGGTAAGTTGCATTCCTAGAGATAGTGCCTAAAGAGTTTTAG
>JARHVA010011273.1:0-57500 GCA_037957365.1 Torreya grandis | reverse complement strand
AAAACTTCTCTCTTAAATTCTCTAAAATATAAATCATGTATTGTGCTAACATTTTTTTATAATTTGTTGAATCTCTTACGATTTACACTTTATTAATTGTGTTGCAAAGACAATAAGATAAATATTATATATGATGTTGTTCATAGACTTTTGTTGAATAAGGTATAAGGTCGCTCTACCTTTGCACATTGCCCTTTTAATTTATAAAATAGGAATTGGAAAAGGAAAATGCAAACCAGCTGTATGGTTATGATTATGGCTAATCTTGTCTATCTGATGGAGTTCAGCGGTCAAGATTGAAGGGAAGTGAGTGTCTTAATATTTTTGTGAATATTCGGAGGTAATACAAAAATCGAGATGCAATGCATTCTCTAATATGAAGAGAGATGGAAGGATGATCCGACCCACAAATTTATGTTTGTCATTGAAGTCCATAGAAGAGCAATGCACCAACAGCTCCAACACCAACCACTAGTCCAACCACTACCCCAATTGGAGGCAAAGTGCCACCTATGGCCTTCCCACTAATCACATCATACCGTGCAAAACGCTTCTTGGATGCCGAACATTGAGGGCAAATGAAACTGTCCGCCTTTAAATAAGACAGACAGACAATGAATTAAATTAAATTAAATTATGGCCATGTTGTTGTTGTTGTTACCAATAATGCAACCTAAAATATGACTTACCTGCTCATCAAATGGTTTGGATAGGGTGTAAATATATCCACAGTCAAGACAAATGTGACTTGCTCGCGCCTGAGAGAGAGAGAGAGAGAGGGAGGCGGGGGATGAGAATGAGAATGACAAGGGGAATTTCAAAGTATAAAGAAAGTGTACCTTCTGGGCGTCGGTTAACTTCCTCCCGAACCGAGGAGGAGCTGGTCTCTTGCCCAATCTCTTCACATCCACATCTCCACCTCTGGGCACTCATTAATTTATTAGTATTACACACTCTACTGATGCATCGTTTTTTCTTCTCCAAAATTCAAACTAACCTGCTAAGGACAAAATAAACTGAGTCCGGTTTTGCTTGGATGGCAGTTTTCGTGAAACCCAACTTGTCAGCAGGCCAGAGTTCGTCTCCAAAGAAACTGCTGGTGTACAGTACTTGATCCCCAACTTTCAAACCCGCTTTGGCAGCATTTCCCCCACTTTCTATTGCCTGAAAAAAAAAAAGGGGGAGGGGGGGTTGAATTGTGAATTGTGAATTGTGAATAGTGAATATGAAGGTGATTCCAATATAACATTCACCGTGATTACTACACCGCCACCAGACTTCTGGCCCAGTGCCAAACCCAGCGGTTTATCCACTTCAGCTTCGATGGTATTGGTATTGGTACTCTTTGAGGCTGCTCTCACCTGCAACTGCCTCTGCCACTGCTTTGACGTGTTGCAATAAATGGAGGGACATACGCCTACACCTCTTCCTCTTCTCGCCTCAATAACGAACAACCTTTTCTGATCACCATCATCATCATCATCGTCATTGTTGGTTGTTAGTAATTAAAGAGCAAATACTGAGATCAGATTTTGAATTTTGAATTTCAAAGGTGTACATACCTTGGTTTTCCTAACAGCTGGAGCATATGCAGATTGACGTGAAGCTAAATTTGTGCGAGGAAGAGGAAGAGACGCTGAGATTATTGGCTTAGATGCCATGGACGCCGCGGATGGCAATGGCAATGATGAGAGTCTCACAAATAGATAAGGCCGAAATACGAGTGAGCCACATGTTGTAACCGGGAAAGTGAAATTAACCGACCTAGTGAAAATAAGGCCTAAATTCCGTTCTAGATAACGATTTACATTGTTTCTATTCCGCAGTAAAACCTGCACTGCATTGAGAGAACGTATTAATAGCCCGCTAAGGCGTTTTTTAGACCACAAATCTTAGATCATTACTACCTTATCACTTTTGGCTTCTTATTACGGGTAGATTCATTTACATTAAATTATAGCAGAAATGTTTAATTAATCAATGTAAAAAATACAACAAATAACATGCAAATTAGTATTTGATGGTGTATAGTTAAACATAAACTTGTTTGATATAATGAATGTTCTATTTCATGCTTGATCTTTTCTAAAATTCTTTGAAAATTAATTTTGTGTAGGGTGTGGTTAACTATAAAATTGTATGCTTCAATAAATGTTTTAATTAATGTTTGATTTTTTTTTGAATTTCTTGAAAACTAGTTTTTGCGGGGTGTGTGGTTAAACATAAAATTGTGTGATTTAATAAATACTTTAATTAATGTTTGATTTTGTCTAAAATACTTATGAGTGCTCATTCAAAATATTAGTGCACATTCATCAAAGATTATCCAAAATGTGAGTGCACATTCCATATATGTTTTTAGAATGGATGGAAATTAGGGGAGATAAAATAAAGTATCTACATTTTATGTCACTTTGATTATGTGTCTCGCAATATATATTAAAGTAAAGAAAGATGTGTGGATAGAGAATTAATGTCCTTGGAGCTCCAAAGAAAAAATCGATCTACTTGTGAATTTTCAAGAACATTGTTTATTTTTCTACACACATGATTGAGCATGTAATAATAATAATAATCTATTGAAATATAAAAAATGAAAATTATATACCCTATTATGGAAGGTATAATAACCATGCAGAGTTAAGTACCTTCAAATTTGTTTAAAAGCTTAGACACAAATATGAGTAAAATATTTATCAACAAAACTAAGATTTAAAAAATAACACTTGTACTATTAAAAAAATTACTAAATAATATCGTAGACATATCCTTTTGTGGCATTAGTTTGCATGTTTTGAGTACATCCCCTTATAAGAGTGAAATATGAATGCCTCCATTTATATGAGAAAATGTTTTTCTAAGTGTTTCTTATTATATGAATAATTGATGTCTGAATAAATATAATAACTGGGATATATACCTGTTTAACCCTAAAATCAAGATTAAAGAATCTAGGTTTAAAAGAGAGAGATATCTTAGTGCACAAGGGTGATAAACTATCTCTATAGTAGACCAATTAAATTCAAAACTCAGATAAACAATATTCTGAATTTAAATACTCAAATATGCTAAAAATAGTAAGTATAACCAATGATTGAAATTGTAATAAATACAAAAACAATGGTACTTAGTTGGATTACTATGTGCATTTAGATCTGATATGAAATAGGCTAGATCTAGATTTTGGATCAGTCGTTAGATTTTATAAATTTAACCTTTGTGACCTCAGATACTTGCATCAACCTCAGATAGTTACATCAATGCTTCTATCTAACTTAAATGCATGTGTCAAGTAAAAAACACCTATTAGATCTGAATTCAATCCCCTGGATTGTTCTAGGTTCTGTATCACCTTTGATTTGTTGTGTCCATATTTGACTCATGGATTGTTTCTCTTGTCAAATAATAAAACCCTAGTTCTTTATCTTCATAGTGACTATGTGAAATGGGTTAGTAGGATCATGGTGTTGAGCTAATGCCAAATACCCCTCTATTAGTGAGTGTTACCTACATAACCACAACTTTGAAGAAGGCCTAAAACTCATGTAGTTATCTCATACCTATGGATTTATTTGTGCATACGGATAATATATGTGACAAGCAAGTACAACAATGACCTAGCTTATACTTTTGTAAATATGGTTTATGGGATGCTCCTTTAGTACTTGAGACTTATAGATGTATTGTTCCTATGAATTATATGGAAATAAATGAAAATAAAGAAGCTTTACTTCCTTGAATGCTTGATTGAATTCTTCTAATAAGTTACCCTGTGAGTTTTTTCTATGTTAGGTGAAGAATGAATGATTATTGATCTTGTGTATATATCAATACCTTTTATAGAATATATCATATTAAATCACTTAGGATGATCATATGAATATGTTTCATTTGTAAATTAGATGACATTAGGGCACTAGACACTTGCATTAGGATATGACACTTGTGTGGATATAGGCGTTTTATTGGGATGTAAGTGTTTGGATAGCTAAAAAATAGACATAGGTCTAAAATTTGAAAAAATAAAAGATAAGTATGTTTATAGCACTCTGGGTGTGATAAAAGATATGAGTCATAATGATAACATTAGTTAGACTAAAAGATAAGCAATAGTCATAGAGAGATAGTAGATGCAAGCCTTTTGGTAGTGAGAAAAGGTCTCTAACTGAGAGGAATAACCTAGATCTATATTTTCCAAGTGTACAAGATTGAAGTGTTATATAATTCATAAAAAGTGTCTACATTTTCCTCCCATTTAATCTAGTAATGAAATTGTTAGTTTAAAGGAAAATAAATGTGTACATGGGTGTGTATAACATAATTGTCTTTACATGAGTCTCACTAAAGTGATTTTCTAGTGACTTACCTAAAACCAATAGCATGCTACAACATATAATCTGAAATCAAAAGTATTGAAATGATCAAAATGGAAAGAGTAAGGTTTAGGAGTACGCTTGTGTATTGATGCAACCACTTTTCCTTTTAAAAATTTGATTTGAAAATATGTATAATTATGAACCATCAGAAATGAGATTAAGACAAATATTAAATATGGAAAGTGCATAAATATAGAAAGATTGGAAGACACATACCCATAACCTTGGAAAAAAAGGTGAGTTTACAACCAATAGTTGAGATTAGCTCAACCATAAAACTTAATCATACTTATAACTTTGTGAATGTGAGTGAACCAAGTCAACATTGTGATGCTCAAAATTTACATCTCAGACATACACTAAAACCATACTAATTTTTTTTTTGCATTTCAATAAACACACTAACTCTATGCATATAAAGATAGATAATAACACTAACATGGCATACAAACTCAATCAACCACATAAACACAACATCACTACAAAGTTGTGATCCATTCAGTTACACTTTGATCTACTAAACAAAGCAAAATGCACAAAGAGTCATGGCTCAAATACAAATCGAATTAGTTATTATTGATTTGGGTACCAACATTCTGACCTAAGATGAATTCTAAATGATTAGAAAGCATGCACAAACACTTAAATATAGATAGGTTTTAGTTCTCTTTACAGATTCGTCATGAACGCTGCAACCAAGTAGAAGATAAATTTTATAAGTACAACCCTGCAAATAGGGAAGGAACACATCGTAACTTAGGGGACATTCACAAATATAAATTTAAGAATAAACACAATAACATGAATAATTAGGTCAATACCAAAATTAAACATGTTAAAATTACTCTTAAGGCTACAAAGGTTTGATATAGCTAAATAAGTTGTAAAACAATGCTAGAATAAATACTTATAGAAAGATTTACACTATTTTAAAGATAGGGGTCAAATTTGTATGATAAAATAATCAAAATGAAAGTGTTGTTTCATAACAAATATTAATGACATGAAAAAAAAATATCAAACCAAACAATACTTAACTATATTTTTTATCATTCGTAAAAAGACAACGACAACAGGGTTCAAGGATGACTCACTAAAACTATCAAACATAGATGAAAAGTAAATACGAAAGGTTATATGTGAATATGAAACTCAAACAAAGAGTTTAAAATTTTCATATTCAAGAAAAATTAAATTGAGTGATTATTACAATGTCCTTTCTAAAGTGACTTTGTAAATTAAAATTAAAAAATAAGAAAATATCTGAGTACATTTAGTTTGGAAAAGGGTCATTAAAAATAGCAAACGGTATTAAAACTAGAACCAAGAGATCCAATGTTTATATGAAGGTAAGAATATATGGAAACAACTTTCATTTCTCATAGAGCTAATTTCTAGCCACTTATTAGATGTTGATTCTGGAGCACATTTGATAAAAAAATAGTAAGGTAAAAAAAAATTTCCCTATGAAAGATATTTGGAATTGAGGTACCATTTTGGTTCAAATGAGAAAAAAATTAATTGGTACTAGAAACAAATTCTATTACATAGTGAGAATTATAATCGAGGCTTAACTACCAAATTAAACCACTTTAGTTATTTTTAAAATTCAATTTTTGAAGGATAACTATAGGTAAAAACACGTAGAATCTTTTGACACTAGAATAACAAATTAGCTAATCAGATTATTTAATTTGTGAAAACATTTGATCCATTGTATTGATATTTCAAATGGTTTATTAAGGCCACCCAAGAGGCAGTGCCAACAATCATGCTTGATAAGGTGAAATACTTGCTTACGGTTTTGGTTGTCTAATAATGGGTTGCATTTTAGTTTGTTTGCTACAAGGTTGATTTATATAACTTATTTTCTTGGTCCATGTATTAAATATTTGAATATTTAAGGAGGCCAATGCAATATATTATGCTAAATACTAATTATTTCTAGGTTTTTAAAGTCTCCATTGATTTATTATAGCCTATGAGTATATAACAAGCCTAAAACCATATTCTTAGAGCTATTGCTAGTTGTAGTTATCAAATTGTGTCATTATGATTGAATGAGATTGTATTACATAAATGAATAGTTATAAGTTTATAGTTTTATAAATTCAACCCTGCATAAAAATGTTATTCCTAGAATAGCATAACATCATGATAACACCAATAATTTATAAGATTCAAAAGACTCAATTTATGAAATAATAAAGAACTCTTTATTGTAAGACAAGATGTATTGATTTTATTTCAATGACCGAATGATAACATTACAAATCTATAAAATACTCTAACTACATACACCATTATGTGTATACACTTAAACATTACATCAAATATTTAAAAATCATCTAAAGCCTATCCCCACTTATGGGTTGGAATTACAACTACTGCTTCACAAGAAATGGAACAATAAATAAGACACTTCAACAATCTCATTTATGCTTTAACTTTTACAACACAATAGATGTTAATTTATTATATTCTAACTGCTAATATTACTCACCCACCTCCACTACGACATAGTCAATAAAAGGGTCAACTTACGCTGAGCAAGAGACTTCTCCCTCCTAAATACTTTATTTTTTTCAAATTAACAGACAAATTAAATAAAGATTTAAATAACAAGACATAATATATAGTGATAACTTACATATTATGCAACAAGAAGGGTTGATCTTAACAAGACAAAATTTATTTTATTAATACACCAGTTCATCATAATCCAAAGTAAATAATTACAATTTTAATATAATAACAACACAATATACCAATACAAATGTTAAACAATCTAATCACACTAACACAACAATACTACCCTCTCAAATAGAATTGTACAAACATTTAATTACTAAGCTCCTATCTAAAATAATATATATTAAGGGGTTTTTAATCAAATTCCAGTGGTAGTTTTCTCTCATTACTAATCAAGGAGCTAATTTATCATACACTTATTAAAGAGGGGTTAATAAACATATACAAAGAACCCACAGGGGTAATCAATAAAAGAAAAAAAATTAGCACATCTCCACTCAAATATCTATTGCCTCTAATATATATAAATATGCGTATTTACTAATTTGAACAGATTTATCAATAAAAGAATTCCAACTCTATTGAACTATACCGAAAACATGCTATGTAAGGAGAAGATTACTCCTATGAAAATCACTTTATGAGATGAAATTTATCATTAATTCTACATAAAACTCAAACTTACATTCTTATAAATGTATAGGCTACACACACTTATGCCATCTCACTATTAAAAATGTATAATTATATCTTCTATACACATCCATATTTATGTATGTTTATCTTATTATAAATATTCTTACCTTTAATATACCCCCGTATGTATATATATATATATATATATATATATATATATATATATATATATATATATATATATATATATATATATATACTTCTTTAAACAAAAATACTGTTAGATCTTATTCCATACATATATATTTAATCAAACTTAATATATCACATAATAAAAATTATATAAGATATAATAATATGTGAAAAAATATTTCTAATTTAAAATATATATACATACATGTGTGTTTGTGTGTGTGTGTGTGTGTGTGTGGAGGGGGATGAGACAACCAGCCCACCCTACCCCTCAATAGGCTCGACTAGCAGGCATGGCCGCAACTAGGGATCTAGTCCATGGTCATCGACAACTAGCAACCAAGACATATGTAGGGATTTTAATGTGTGTGTGTGTGTCTGTACACACAAACAGACACACACACACACACACACACACACACACACACACACATCATGATTATCTATCTATTTATTTATTGAAATAATAAAGCAAAAACTAAAAATATTTTATTCATTCATTCATTCATTTATATAACAAAATAAATGAATGAATAAAATGTTTTTAGTTTTTCCTTGATTATTTAAATAAATAAATACATAGATAATATTATATATATTTGTGTGTGTATGTACATACATGTATTGCAATATACATATACATGTGTGTGTGTGTATAAATACATACATTTATATCTATATAATATTATCATTATTACCTATTTATCTATCTATTTATTTATTTAAATAATGAAGATAAATTAAAATATATATATATATATATATATATATATATATATATATATATATATATATATATATATATATATATAGTCCTACAAAGGGTTTGGCTACCAGCAACTAGCGGTCCATGGCTGACGGCTAGGCTAGACCCTGGGCCGCAGTCATGGCCATTGGTCACCCCTATCTAGGGGTGGGGTGGGCCCACTGGCTTGTCCCCTTCCCTTCCCTATTATGGGTGGCGGTTGGGATGACATAACCCTCTCCCCCCTCCTTGCCCCGTTCCTTTCCCCATATAATAAAAAATTATATATATATATATATATATATATATATATATATATATATATATATATATATATATATATATATATATATATATATATAGATATATGAGAATGCATTTTTTTACACACATTAAAAAATGAGAAATCTATTATACCAAACCTATAAGAGCAAATATAACTAAATCAGGAGTTTTAAGAAATCTAGAGTGTGTATATATATATATATATATATATATATATATATATATATATATTCTTAAAATAAGTATCTAGAAAGAAATATAGCTGCCATCTCAGATTAAAATCTAGATCAAATTTTCACAACCAAATAGTCAAGTTTTATTTTTAACAAACACTTTGTTAAAATACATTAGTTAACAAACAGTCTAGATCAGATATATATAAATAATGTTAAAATCTAGATCAGATATATATAAATAATGTATTTTAACAAAGTGCTTGTTTAAAGAAAACCTTAACTATTTGCTTGGGAAAATCTGATCTAGATTTTAATCTAAGATGGAAGCTATATTTCTTTCTGGGTATTTATTTTAAGAATCTGTAATATATATAAACTCTAGATTTATTATCATTATTATCTATTTATCTATCTATTTATTTAAATAATAAATAGAAATAATCTAGGGAGTTTTAAGAAATTTAGAATGCGCACGCATGCACACACACACACACACATGTATGTGTATATATATTTACACACACACACACACACACACACACACACACACACACACACACACACACACACACACACACACACACACACACACATATCAGATGTATATTAAAAGTCCTATGAAGGGTTTAATTGTCAGCAGCTGATGGCTAGGCTAGAGCCTTGGCCACGATCATGGCCATCAATCGGGCCTACCTAGGGGTGGGGTAGGCCTGCTAACCCATCTCATTCCCCTCACTATTATGGAAGGGGGAATTTGAGTAGCATAACGATGTTATCATGCTTTAGAGGTACAATAAATGTTTTATTTCAAATAACTTTAAGGCACAAGACTTGAAATGAATTGGGTAGCATAACGATACCCTTATCCAATAAGTGATACACACATAAAAGTTTGACAAAATATTAAGGCAAAATGTGTAATGTCAAATGGATGGCATAACACCTCTTCAAAAAAAAGAGTGATGTGTAAACAAGACTTTTTTTAAAAACATGTTATGATAAATAAATGGTTTCAACACAAGACAATGCAAGTGAAAAGGACAAAATGACAAAAACACCTAAATGTAATGTCCTAAATCTTAAAATTTACAAGGTTGAATCATACTATCAAATTCTATCTATATAATTTCTCTTGAGAGTATTTCAAATTGTTAATCCAAAAATTAAAAATGCATGACAAGTATGGTTTTTATGCCCCCTCTTCTCTCAAGAATTTGTACAGTGACCTAGAATTTCAGGCTACTTTTCATGCATTAACAGTATGTCCACAATAAGTAGGGTTGTCTAAACTATCAGTTTTTGTTTGTTTCTAAATGGTCCCATATGAGTGGCAAACACTAGGTCAAAATTATATCATTTAGATCCATGTCAACCGACTTATTCTAAAAGGTCTTGTCTTTTTCACATCCACTACATCTGTCAATTGCTTAGTATAGTGTGATGTCCGAGTTACCCCTATGTTCTTATTAAAAAAAGCCCATTATAGGCAAGAGCCGAATGCTCAAATATAATTATCAGTCAACTTCTATTATTTTATTAACAATAAAGAGTTACATATATATAGGAGTTCAACTCTAACAACTCCTCAAACCACTAACACTAATCTAGGTAGGTTGTTCTAACAACCTTTATTCTCTCCATCGTATTTTCTCTCCTAAATCTCTATCTCTATTGAGTTTCACGTATACAACTCTTACTTTCCTCAATTACATAAATATGAATTCTTGCCTATCCATATGTAATTATTCCACATGTAATAATTACTTACAATATCTTAGTACTTTAGCACCATATGACGACTAATTCCTTAACATTTCCTCCATTAGATCTAACATGGGGTGAGAGATTGGAATGTCGGTTTCAACTGATAATGCATTCCATTATATTGAAATAGAGATTTGAAAAATCATCCAAACTTTGTTGAAGTTTACCTACCTTTGATATATATATTTGCAACTTTTCAACACAAGACACATACTATTAAACTGAAAACAAAATTTAAAAAAAAAATTAAAAAATAATTAAATATTATTTTTTTATTACAATATAAAACTTATAGTAAAGCACAATGACGACTAAATTTTTTAAATGTAAACAACTTAACAAAACTTATTAAACACTCAAAAACTTTAAAATCATATACAAACATAAATGACTCATTATACAAATATAAAAGCATTATTCATGCTATAACTTAAATGACACTCAAGCCTATAAACCCAAATACTAAACAAAAACCTTAAAAACTATTAAAAATAACCTAATATTAAAATTTTAACAAATAAGACAAACCAAACATTCAAACCATATTAAAAACAAAATTCTAATAATAGATAATGTATGCTAAATAAACAACCTCAAAAAAACAAATAATAATAATCATGAATTTTACAAAATCTTTCAAACATATAATATTATAAAAACACAATATCAAACCATTATAAAAACAATCAAAAATCCAAGCAAACCCTAAAATAAAATATAAACTCTAAAACCTAAAATACTTCAAGGAAAAAAATGAACCCTAAAATCATTATCTTCCTTTGCCGATGGAGAAGGCCACGATTATCCACAATTGGGAAGTCAAAGATAGACAATGGTAGGTAGGATCCGAGAATGATTTTACCGTTCAAGGCGATCGATGGATGAGCTAATAAGTGCCACATTCACTGAGCTGAATAAACAAATTGATGCATAAAAAAAGTCATCAAAACATCGATAGGATAGGGGATCCTGAGCTTATGACTAAAATGAAGGTTTCTGTTGCTCATCAAAGAAAGATCCAAACAGGAATTCACGGGACACACTGAGTTCATAGAATTCAAAGGAGTAAGGGTCCAAGATATCAACTCACCAAAGTTGTAAAGCTGACTTGGAGGATTAGTGTAATCGTAGGCTAGGTAAATGTATACAATAGGATTTATGAAAGTTGAAGATGAGATCCAACTCGTAAACATTGCCAAAGTAGCGATCAAAAATCTCAACATAGTGATCAATTATCTCAAGAATCTCAAGCTCGTTATCCTCCCCATCAATACACAAATATTTTATATCTAAATTTTTTTCTCAATCAATCCATAGAGTATACCGAGTCTCAACCTAAATCTGTTCAAGTGTATAGATATGTCTTTGACCACTTCAAAAAAATAAACAAGAATGATTTGATGCATAAGTAAAGATATTATCCTAGACCGTGCTTCGATCAAATATTGATGATGAAAATAAGTTGAGATCCTGACCCAAGATCTTTGCAATCCTAGGTATTATATGGTCAAATCCATAAAAATGTAACAGACACTCATATATATATATATATATATATATATATTACTTTTTTAGAATGAAACAATGAACAATATGGAAATGATGAGCTATGGAAAGCATGGACAAAATGGAAAAAGGAGGAAGATAGTGTAGGTGGATGGTGGAGAAGGATGTTTTACATGCGGTCTACACTATTAGACTGATGGAAGTATGCAAGCAAGAGTGAAAAAATATATGAGTAGAAGTTGCATGTGGTGTATACTACAATGATATTATATGATTCATTTTGATGAAATCAATAAATGAATGAAAGGTAAATAGAGGTCTAGGAAAACCTACTCTGATACCAGATATTGATGAAGACACATTACAAGCAAGAACCGAAGGCTCAAATACAATTGTCAGTCAACTTCCATTATTTTATTAAAAAGAGAAGTTACATATATATAGTAGTTCAACTTTAACAACTCCTCAAACCACTAAAACTAATCTAAGTAGGTTGTTCTAGCAACCTTTATTGTCTCCATCTTATTTTCTCTCCTAAATCTCTACCTCTATTGAGTTGTATGTATACAACTCTTATTTTTCTTAATTATATAAATATAAATTCTTACGTATCCATATATAATTATTACACATGTATTAATTACATAAAATATTTTATTACCTAAGTACCATGTGAGGACTAATTCCTCAACAGTTTTAAGGTTGAGTACCACTAACAAATCTTGTTTTAACCACTCAAAACAAACGTTCCAGTGGGCCACCTTTAATTTATATACCCCACCATAAAGTAGGGTTGAAATGATGTCAGGAGATGAATTCCTAGGTCAACACTTCCTTAGAGAATTTGTGAGGAGGCAATGAACTCCCATTCATAAATGAAAATACAAGAAATAAAGACATGTGGAAAGACTTTAGGGTAATTTTGGGGTTATCCAAATCATATGGATTTTAGGGAGGATCTTAGCAAATTTCCTTCCACACTTTTGGACCAAAGCAACAAATGCAAAGAGTAAACATTTTTTATCATCCAAGTTCCTTAAAGGGGATGAGGGGGAGAACATAAATGCATCACTCGTCTTGCTAAATAAACACTTCAACAAACAAGCTTAAAAAAACTCTTATGAGTTGTTAACTAATGTGAGAGTTCATTGTTATAACACAAAAATGAAATATGTCATGAAGTTTGAGCCCCTTGGCATTGTGTTGAAAGCTTTAAACAAGATGAAAATATAACTTAAGTAAAAATATTTTTAAAATGCTAATTTGAAATGTGAATTTTGCAACTTTAGAGTGTTTTAAATGACTTCTTTTGGCCTTTGGGTCCTACAAAACATGTTAGGGGGTCCTTGTGCTTATAATCAAAACATGAGTGAAAAAATAGCTTCTCAAATCTAGCTCTTGAATTTCTAAAATTTTACACAGAGTGCAAAACCATAGAAACACAGAGCAATATTATGACTATTCCTACAAAACCATAACTATTAAGACAATATCATTACTTCCGTGTAAGATAAAGAATTAAGATAAAATCACTACTCTTAGCACAATAATGTATAAATAATGACAAAATCACAAAACTATAAGCAATAATTCAACTTAACCCTATAACACAAAATTGTTACAAATAAAATTATCATGGTTAAGTGATATTTTGAGAGTTATGGAAATACTACAACTTGCAAAGCTACAATATTATCAATATCATAGAATTTAAAATGATATTGCGACTGTAAAGTCATGATATTGTAATATCAAGATTTTCCTTGCAAACACAAACAGTCAGTCAAAAAACCATGATAGCTTAACATAAAAACATGATAGTCAGTGTAATATCACAAAAAAATATGAAAAAATCATGACTGTAAAAATATTGATATTATGCAATAATGTGATTCCAGAGAGTAAGAACATGACTACATAGAGAAACTTCATGATTTCTATAAAAACATCCTTGAGCCTTTAATTTTCACTTGTTTTGATCTTCAAGTTTAGATTTTGACATGAAAATTATTAGAAGGGTGTCCTAAAAGGCCTTAGGAATAAATTTTTGGAGTGTGAGTCCTATCGGGCATACCAACATGTGGATAAGAAATACGTAGAGGGGAGGTTAGTCTTGTGTTAGTACAAGAAATAAAACTCAAATAAACACACTAAAATCCTAACACCTCTAGCCTAAAAACTAGGGAGAGCATAGGTAGCAAGAAAGGATATGAAAACACAACTAAAATATAAAAGAAAACACTCTTTTACCTTAGAGCTCCAAATGACGTATTAAAGTTGTTTTCTCAACTTGTGCATCAAAAAATATTCATCAATGGATCTTTGTTAGCTTCACCTTTCCTTAGCACCTTACCTTGATTACTTGGCTTACTATTTGAGCATGGTAACACTACTTCCATGAAGTTTCTCTCTTAAAATTAGGATTATAACATTACACTATCAAAGGCTTTGAAGACATTTAGGCATAATAACTTTACACCAAAAGATTTTAGAAACCAATAGGCATGGCCTTATATTTATAGCCTCAAGAATTAACTCTCACCCAAGGTGAGTTAAGATCGAGTTTAAACATGGGGTTCAAACCAAACCTATGTGAGTTGAGACTAGCTCCAATTGAGTTAATATTTGTCATGTAATTATGATTTTTAATTACTAGGCATGGCTCTCAAATTAGATATTTTTGGATATTTTTGGAAGATCTTGACAACTCATAAAGGTAATGATGAAAAGGCTTGATATTTTAATTTTTTAAATTTCACTTTTTAAATATTCATTAATTGTAAATGGTTAATTCAACTAAGTATTTAATCTTATTTAATTAGATAATTCAATTTGATTAACATTTTATCTCTTTCAAGATTTTGATCAAGTGCCCCACTTTGTTGAGAAGTGTTGTCATTAATGTCAAAGTTAATGTCATTAATTTCATTGATGTTAAGGTGCATTTGGTGAAGATTCATGATGACTGGTCTTTGAGGTATGAGCTTGTAAGCTTGATGTGACAAAGTTCATGTGAATGTATGATGACAAGTAGGTCTATAAAAGTGTTTTTGAGAGCAAGGTCACTTGGTAGTGTAAAGGTTAGTTGGTAGTGAGTTATATTAATAATATTAGAAGAGTTTTATTGTATGAGATAAATGATATGAGTATATTATGAGTGCTATTATGTTAGCTTGAGTGATATCATTAAGGTCAGTATGTTTGAACATAGTCAAGGTGACTTATGAAGCCTATTCTAGACCTTGTGAGAAGGTATGTGCAGGTAGCATGGTGAATTGAGTGAGATCAAGAAAGTGAGAAGTTGTTTGGAATTTCATGGTATTGTGAGTTAGGTGTATAATCATTTAAAAGTGTTGTAAGGTGGATCTTTGAGGGTAAGGCATCCTATCTTAGTCTGTATTTGGACCCTACCTAGCCTAATGAGGTATCATGATATGTTATCAAGGCATGTGAAGGATGTGTGGTAGTGTTTAATCATGAGAGAGGTTTTATAGCATGAGAGTGAGATTTTTGAACATGATAGTGAGGCATTGAAAGCATGGAAAGAGGCATGAAGGTTAATTTAAATCCTAATAAGATATGAAGACTATGGTGTAGAGAGAGAGTGTAGCCTAATGGGGTATCAAGATCCATTTCCAAAGCAAGTGTGAGTAGGTAAGAATTTACAAATCTATTTCAAGTTGTTTTAGGCATGTGCATGAATTTTTAAGTTCTAGTTTGAAGGACAAGGCATGAAAAGTTGTTTGGAGGTCTCTCAAGTACTTAGAATGAAGGGTTCTCGACCTGAGAAATATTTTATTGTGATAATTATCTCATCAAAAAATTGCATGGGAACATAAAATATTCATTATATATGGGTAAGGGTCCTATAAAAAATTTATAAGCATTAGTTTTTGAATTGAGGGGCTATGATTTATGAATGATTGTTAACATTACAAAATGGTTTAAAACCTCTTAAAACCCTAATGAAGACCTGATGTTGAAGATGTTGATCAAAAGTGATTATGATGGATTTAATTTCTTAGGTAATTTACTGGATCTTGTATTGGACTCTTCCAGGTACCTCCATGTGGTATTGGTTAGAGAGAGGAGAGAGAAAATGTTGAGTTACAAGCTTGTTTATGAAGAAGTTATTGTAACTATCAAAAGTTATATTAGACAAAGTTTGAAAATGATTGGATGGAGAAGGAAGAGACTTTTATTTTATTTCCATGGTGGTTTATATATTTTATATAGTCCTTAAGTGTTTCATTTTAGTTATTGAAGTAGGCCAGTCATTAACAGGCTTAATAGAGCAAAATGTACAAAATCTAGGCAGTGATGAAAAGTTGGATTTGAGTGTATTTTCATGAAAGAGTGATTCAATGTAGTACATGGTGTTGTTTTTTATGACTTGAAAGTTTTTTTCATGCTTTGTAAAATCTTGGAAGTCAGTATAAGAGGTTGAAAATTTTAATCCAAAATGGCTTGTCTGGTTCAACCAAGATTGTGTGAGATAAGGTCAGAAGATTCATATGCAAGACCAATTTTTGACATTAGAGCTTAGGTTTTATGATTGAGGTTAGTATGAACATGTTATGTAAGATTTTGAATGAATTTTTAATCATTTAAATCATCCTTTTAGGTGTTGGATGCTAATTAGTTTCATGATTGGTTTTTTTATTTAGTTTTGGATGTTTTGAGTGAGCATACTGAAGAGATGAGTTTGAGGATCTATGCCCTAAGTTGAAGTGTCTAATGAATATAGTGATATTTTTGAGGTCATGAATTTTTAGTATATATGATTTATTTTCTTGGTTATGTTTTTAAATTATGTGTTATCTTTAGTTGTTCAAGATAAACTTTTCTATGTGTTCAAAGGCCTAATGTGAGTAATGTTAATGGAGTGTTTCAAGTGGTGGTAGGACATAAAAGGTTTCATGGTGATTGAAGTATGTTGGATAATGCATATTTTATTGTTTTATAAATTTTTTTTGTTATTTTTATATGTGTATAATGTTCCAAGGGGTCATAAGGTGACATGTCTTAAAGTAGGCCTAATGGAATTAAGTCTCCATGAGACATAAAGAAAGATTTGATCTATTTGAGTCATGGTAAACCTAATGTAATGATTTATTCTTAACTATAATGTTTATTAAGGCCTATTTGTGGAAAATATAAGTGGTCAAGTGTGTGTGGCCAACTAAGAGGTCTATGATCAAGAGGTTTATATATATACAAGGTAGTTTTAGGCCTATTTAAGTAAGCTTAGAAGAATTTAATGAAAAAGAGGATTAAAGAACAAAAAGAGATATTGTATACCATCATAAAAGTGTATAGAAACTATCATGAATATATAATAGGAGTTATATGTAAGAAAATTAAGGTCATATGACCTAATCAGTCTTGAATAGAGATAGTTGAATGAAGAGGCCTAAAAGGTAGTTTGAGAGGGATAATAATGTGAAGAGATGAAGAGGTGGTCATAATATGTTGGTTGAGAAACATTGTTCTGAAGGTGATCAAATCAATTAGGTGGTTGAGTTGGTGTTGAGTCATCTATGGGATTGGTTCCTTCTTGCAATTAGGTGCATGTGAAAGCCTAGTCAAGTGGGTGCTTGGATAGTTGGGGTTGGTGCTCTATGTGGAGTTGGCGCTTCACTAAATTTAGTTTTTACATTATAATATTGTATTCTATTTTCAAATATCAGTTGATTTTCTTCCCCTTAAGGGTTTCCCACATGTGATGTGTTATTGTATTTCATTATAATGTGGATAGTTTTTTATGCTTGCTAGATCTATATGTTTGTTTGAATGGTTCATGATTGCTTAAGTGCATTTGAATGAAAATTTTTAAATATTTATTCACCCCCATATCAATCATTGTGGTTCCAATAATTGGTATTAGATCAGGTCCTTTAAAGCAAGCTTAACAGCCTAAAGGAGATCCTAGAAGCAAAGATGGCTAGTAGTCAAGTTCAAGGAGGTTTCTCTACCAATAAGGTTCCATTATTTAGTGGGACTAATTATTTATTTTAGAGCATAAAAATAAGGACATATCTAATGTCAATATGCCATGACATATGGTAGTTAGTTGTGGATGGATACACTACACCTCCTACACCACCAAATGATACAGTAGGAAAGAAGGCAAGTGAGAGCAATTTCAAGGCAATGATGCCATTATATGTGGCTTATCAAAGGTAGAGTTTGTGAAGATGATGCACTGTGAGTCAGCCAAGGTGATATGGGATAAGTTGAAGACTATATATGAATGAGACACCAAGATAAGTATGGATAAACTATAGACCCACAAAATTTAGTTTGAAATTTTGAGCGTGAAGGAACATGAGAGCATTGCATCCTACCTATTAAGGGTTGATAAAGTTGTCAATGTCATCATAGGTCTTAGAGAAGAAGTGAAATAATCTATAGTTTTACAAAAGGTATTGAGATCCCTAACTTTTAAATTTGATTCAAAGGTGTCTGTAGTAGAAGAAATGCAAGATTTAAACACACTTCATATGGATGGTATTCATGGCATCTTGACTTACTATGAGATGAGAACAAATGAAGGAAGACCTCCCAAAAAAGAAGCATAATTCAAAGTTTAGAAGAAGTCAAAAACCAATAAGGTAAAGGATGAGGTATGTTCAAATATTGATAATGATGAATTGATAGCCATGTTTGCTAGGAAATTGAAGATTGAATTTGGTAAGTACAAGGGTAAGTTGCCTTTCAAATGTTTTGACTATGGTGAGATTGGAAATTTTGCTAATAAATGTCCTCATAAGCATAAGGATAAGGATGGTGAATAAGTTGATGAACCTAATGATGAGGAAAAGAAGTATTATAAATATTAAAATAATGAGAAGAGTTTTAGAAAGTATGAAGGCAAGAATAAGTATTTCAAGAACAATAAAATATTGTATACCGAAAAAGATGATAACTCTTATGATGAGAGTAAAAGGAATGATTTTGAAAGTAATGATGAAGGTGTTGATCAAGTTAGCAATGAATTTATTTTCTTGGCCAAAAAATCAGCTTAGTCCTAAGAAGAAGATTGCATTATTTTTAGAGATATGGTTGATGAATTAGATGAAGAATAAGATGAGGTGAACTTTGAGGCATGGATTTTACCACCTTTCTAGAAAAAAATCTAGTCACCCTTCAACACTACCTTAACACCTCCCCTCACCATATCCTAATCTCAACCCCACCTTGGGATCCTCCTTATGGCATGCTATCCCACCTTATGGAGCGTATCCCTATTTCCAAAATCACCACCCAATCTTCAATCACTGAGGCATCTTCATCTACTAACCCCTTTGATGTTATGGTTGAGAACCAACCTATCCAACCAAATGTTACCCTCACACCTTCCAATCCTACTAATGACTGCTCTACCTTGGGGATAACCCAATCATTAACCCATCATGTCCCACTTGTAGTTGGAGCACCCATCACCAAAATTACCAACTCCCATATATTAAACCTAACCCATCAGTTAATACCCTTTTACCATGTTTAGGGGTATCTATCCCTTCTACTTCACCACCCATTAACACAAAAGTTGATATGTCTCCTCTAGTCACCAACCCAACTACCACACATGCCTAATCCATAAGGAATTTTTGGTAGTCACCTATTGCAACCAATCTAGGATACATCCCTAAGCCATAAGGGTATGTACCCACTACCCAACCACCACCATCCACCTACCCTTCTAACCTATATCATCCATTGTCCAATATATGGTAGCCTCTCCATTACTAAGTAATTACCAATATGTTTCCCAACTTCAACCATAATATTAGCCTTACAATTCTTTTTGTATACCACCTCAAACTGACAAAATGAAAATTTTCATAGATAAAATGACCAAGCTTGAGTCATCCATTTTAGGAGCTCATAACATCCTATCCTATGATCAGATTTGTAATGAACCTATTCATCCTTCTATCCCCATCTGACCTTCCCTCCTTAGTGGGAGCTTCCTAAATTTACCAAATTTCAAAGCAAGGAGGACCCCCAACAACACCTTAGATATTTTAGGCATGCATGCTACATGATTTCTTATGATGATGACCTTCTCCTCCAAACCTTGCCCATGTATTTATGTAGTCTAGCACTTGATTGGTATAGTGCTCTTTCCAAACATTCCATATTTTATTTCACCCAACTAGTACAAGTCTTCTTGGATCAATTTTCCATTAATGTTTCCAAGAAAGTCTCTATCACAGACCTATATTCTATTAGGAAATTTGATGATGAGTCCATTATCGATTTTGTCAATCATTATAGATACTTGATTAATTAGATTTCATTTTCCTTACCTCAGCCTAAACTTATAGAACTTTTTGATCAAGCTTGCACCAAACATATATATTATAAATTATGTGTCTAAAGATTTAGAACATTTGATGAGGCTTTTACCATGGCATATAAGATAGAAAACTTGGCCATAGATCTGGGTAAATTGAAGTTATGAAACAATAACTCTACCTTCAAGACCAATAAAACCTCTTCCTCCAAACCCAACAACCAAGACAATTCTAGAACCAAGACAAGGGAAGCCATGAATGTCATCATCCTTAAAATTACCCCTCCACCCAATGTTAATCAACAAAAATCTCCCATTACCTCCAATCAAATGAATGGAACCCAAACCAAAATAACCAAAAATAATTTACTCCACTTGGAGAATCTTACACCTTAGTTTTGGAGAAGCTACTAAAAGCTAGCCTTATACAACTTCCACCTATCAAACCTCCCCATCAATTTTATTCTTATCATCTATCACTTACTTGGTATAATGAGAATGATTTATGTGATTTTCATTGAGTTATTAGACATGACATTAGTTGATGTAATACTTTCAAGAATATTATTCAGAGTCTTATCAACAAAGGGGAACTCATGTTAGATAATCCCAATGCCCCTCAAAATCAAGCTCATGACATATTTAGGAGACCTTTTCCCAACCATGCTCTTATCAAAGTCGAGGATACATATGTTGAATGCTCTCATAATACTCACATAGTTAACATGGTTTGTAATACACCTACCCATAAGGACCCAATCAACTAATCTACCCATTCTTCCCTCGCTTCACTTACCAAGGTCATGGAGTCACCTTAACCTCATTTAGATAGCCAAACCAAAGAAGTTACTTTTTACCTAGCTACCCTGATAAAAGTTTTGGAATCATCACATACTACCTCAATTAGTATATCGAGGTAAATCAACATTCCTGGTTTGTCACCTCTACCAACTATCCAACAAAACACTACTCCTATGGATATTGTCTATGAAGGGGGAGCATTCCTACCCACCCTATGGATGAGCCATTTTTCTCAACCTTTTTTACCTTACCTCAAGATATTAACCAACCTACCAAGAATCCTACCCAACCTAAAAGTCTATTTATTGCATCTACTACCCATGGATTAGGACTAGTACACAAACATTTTTCCACATTAGTACAAAAATTGGAGTTTATGTAAAAACCAAACATGGATCTAGCCAATTTTTGGCAATAGTTAGGGCTTCCCTCCATCAACAAACCTAAACCATCTAGAAAACCTCTAACCAACCAATCCATCATCTCTCCACCACCTCTTAAATTGATTCAAACCTCCAACGACCCCTCAACTTTTTAGTCAACCAAAAAAGCCACCACCTCACCAACCAAACCTTTCAAAAAAATTGGTACCTTTCCTACTTAGAGTTTGGTTCACCCATCCTTGAAAGTAGAATTAACTTCACCCAAGCCTATACCCAGATCTCAACCCACACCAACTAAGAGGGAAATATCATTGAAAGGACATATGACTAAGCCTCTACCTCCCTCTACCTTTCCCTATATCTTAGGGCCTCACCCTTCCACTTTGATTAATAAGCAAACCCCTTTCAACATATGTCACCCACTGCCATTGATTATGTTGACACATTTCTTAGAGCATGTGTTGGTCCTTTCTAGATCATAACCAATTAGACCACCCAATTCAGCTGCCTCAACTACCAACATACCTAGGCCAAGGCCATCTACCCAAACCACCTTACCCAAGTCATATCTTGCCCAACTTATCACCACCTACACACCCATCTTAATAACTAAAAATTTGAGCCCAAAACCTTTCTTACCCCTAATAGAATCCTATACAACCATTCTTCAAAGGTTAGCATAAACCTCCTACCTCACATTACCTCCCATAAAACCTTTTGATCTTTTTAGTTCAAAGCCAACCTGGTATAATAACCATAAAATCTTCTCCTATCACAAGAAACCTAAACATGACATATAGAATTACAAATCTCTCCAAGCCATTATACACCAACTCTATGATGAGGATGATCTCTTGGTATATGACCTCCCATCCATGCCTCCACCATTACAACCAAATCCTAGCCACCAACACATTCTTAGCCCCTGACTCTCACCTCAAAGAAATAGAGAATCTACCGAAACCCCCATCATACCTTCCCCCTCTATCCATATCATTAATGTGGTCACATGATCACAACAAAAGGATAAATGGAAGGCCAAAGTGTCTATTCCATGGATATACCCATCAACTAACCCTAGACCAAACCTGATCCTAACCTCCATGCTTACAACTAAGCCTAAAGTTACTATCTTAGGCACATCAGAGGCTAACCCCTTTGAATCCATTAGTAGAGTAATCCATAAACAAATCCACCACACCCCTTCTAAAATGAGCCTCTATGAGCTCATTTCCACCTCACCTCACCATCATCAAGCCAAGATCGAGGCTATGTAGGCCATTGAAATTAGACTAGGGGACCCCCAACCCATAAAGACCTTTGTTGGTGCTCTCCAACTCTCCACCCTTGCTACCTTCAAGGACTCATAGATACCTTCTATCCACCTCAAATAATTAGATCCCCCTCTTTTTATTACAACCCACATCAAACAAACCCACATCAAATGGGTTATGATTGATGGGGGAGCTAGTATGAACATCATCTTTTCTCATGCCTATGAGTAGCTAAAGCTATCAAACAATGTCATGTCTAAAAATATAGCCATCCTTAGATCTTTTAACAACACTATGACCACTACCTTGGGAACCATCATCCTTCATATTTAGCTAGGACCTCACATGCTCCACAAACTCTTCTATGTGGTTGAAGGTGAATTCCAATATAATTTTTTTCTAGGGAGACCTTGGATATGGGCCATGGGTTATGTACCTTCCACCCTCCACTATTGTTCGTGTTTAAACATGAAGGTCAAGTTGTTACCATACAAGCTGACCATAGCCATTTTGTAACATGTAATATGACCTACTAATCTAATGACATTCTTTTGTCTCCATCCAAAGTGTTACAAACAACCACCATCAAGCTCTCACCCATGAAAGCCGAAGACACTAGTTACTCCTCTTCCACTAAGGCATCCACTAGCTCATCTATCCCCATAAACTAGATACCCATCACTAATCCTTTGGAACCTACCTTCCAATGCCTCAACCTTTGAGAATACTATCTCCTCACCCTTGATTCCCTCCTTACTCCCCAAGAAAAAGATAAACTCAACCACTAATTGGGTTATGAACCCAACATTGGAGCCATTACCTCCTTGGGGACTCTGAGTTATCAAACCCACTTTATCTATGGGAGAATTGATAAGACACTTAACGCTACTATCACTCCCTCTCCACCTCAACCATTCACCTACACTTTCTCTTATTTGGATAACCTAGACTTTTCCAAACTTTACCTTCATAGGTGTGCTAAGAAAGGATTTAGTTTAGGATGATATGAGCATGACCCACACATGTTGACATTGATTGAGACCAAAAAACCCTATGAAAATCATGGCCTTAGCTTCATTTTACCCAATAAGAATAAATCCAAATAAACTACCCCTACCATTGTTGAAGAAGAAACCCCTTCCTCATTGACACCCCATCCACCTATGGGTTAGGATGAGGACATCATTCCACCCAACTTTTTTTTTCCATCAACATGATTACCCTTAGCCCCTTAAATTATCAAAAGGAAGGGGCATCCATATCCATCCATTTGACCCATCTTAAACTTATGGGAAAAGAATCTCTTACCATTAACATTATTTAGCGTCAAGATGATGATGTTATTCTCACGTACCTTGGTGCACTAGATTCCTCCATCCATAAATATTTACCTCTATAAACCTCAACCATGTTGAATGAATCTACCATGTAAATTAATATAGGTGCTCTAGAAAACCCCCATATCATCAAACTTGGCCAAAATCTCACCTCTAAGGAACTATAGGACTTCTCTACCTTCTTCCAAGATAATAGTATTGCATTTACCTAGTCATATGCTGACATGCTCATTATTGACCCAACAATCACCACCCACAACATTTTAACCAATCGTGATGCCAAAGTTTTCAAATCAAAACTACATCAAATGCAACCTTGCATAACCCTTATCAAAGAAGAGCCTTAACACCTCATTTTTGTCAACTTTATTCAACCCATCGATTATACCCAATGGGTTTCAAACATTGTGTTTGTCACTAAAGCCATAGGGGGACTACATATCTATGTGGACTTTCATGACCTAAACCTCACCTTCCCAAGGGATGAATTTCCTCTACCTAGCATTGACCAACTTGTTGATCTTACAATAGGCCATGAGATGTTGTCACTCATGGATGGATTCTTGGGTTATAATCAAATTTTGATTACCCCTAAAGATCATCACAAAATTACCTTTATCACCTCATAGGGGAATTTTTGTTACATAATCATGCCCTTCAGTCTTAAGAATACTGATGCAACCTACCAATGTGCCATGCCATATATTTTCATGACCTTATCCATAAATCATTGAAGACTATATGGATGACCTTTTCAAGAAGTCTAAGCTTCACAAAGACCATTTAGCCATTCTCAAGATTATATTTGAGTGACTTATCCATTATCACATCTACCACAATCCCAAGAAATGTATTTTTGGGGTCTTTTCAGGAAAACTCCTTAACTTCATCATTTACTGTTAAGGAATTGAGGTGGATTCAGCCAAAATCAAAGCCATCCTCTAGATGCTACCTCTAACCAATCTTAAACAAATCTGTAGCTTTTTGGGGAAACTTCAATCCATTCATCACTTCATTTCCTAGCTCTCTAATTAGTGTCAATACTTCCACCACCTCTTAAAAATGATGTCTTTTTCAAGTGGAATGTCTATTGTCAAAATTCATTTGATGTACTCAAAGAGTACCTTTTATCTCCACCTATCCTTACACCTCCTAAGGATGACCAAAATTTCTACCTCTATATCTCTACCATAGACCACTCCCTAGGAGCAATGTTTGCCCATCGAGATGAACAACATAAAGAACAAGTTGTCTATTACATCATTGACACACTTGTTGAATACAAGACTCGGTACACACATACCAAAAAACTATGTTTGAACCTAGTATTCATGGCTACCAAAATTTTCCACTACCTTCTTAACCTTAAAACTTTTGTCATAACCAATAGTGACCCCCTCAAATACATGCACTCCAAACCATACCAAAACTATCATATGGTTAAGTGGCTCATGTTTTTAGCTGAGTTTGACCTTGAGTTCCTCTAGAAAAAATAAATCAAGGGGTAAGTAATTACTAACCAACTAGTCGAGGCACCCTTAGCAAACCATCAACCTCCCCATCTAGAATTTCTAGATGAGTCAATCATAATTCTATCTTAAGTAGATATAACTAATTAGGTAACCCTATTTTTTTATGGTTCCAAATGTTAGCATGGTGGGGGAATCGATATCATCCTTGTGCACCTTATTAGTGAACCACTTCCTTTATCCTTTAAAATCAAATTCAAATTGGCAAATAATATGGCTAAATATGAAGTCATAGTAATAGGTCTCCAAACTATCCTAGCCTTAGGAGTTAGAATAATCAATATCTTTGGAGACTCCCAACTTATGGTCAACCAAGTCAACAACATTTACTAGTGCAAAAATGAAATGATGCAACTGTATAGACAACTCATCACATAACTCTTAGCCTCATTTGAATAATACCATATCTAAACCACCCCTCGGTATACCAATAAGTTTGTTAATACCATGGCTTTTCTTGCCTCTCAGATCCTATCAACACCGTTAAACTCCAAACTATCAGTCATTGTCCATCACCTCACCAAACCTTCCTACACCAAATTAGACACTCCAACCATCTTTAGTGTGAAGGAAATTCTACCTAATCTTTGGTATCAACAAACCTTTGATTACCTTCACCTTGGCATAGTTCCCTCTAGCCTTTCTAGGAATGCCTGTCATGTGTTTGTTCAAAGCACCTCTTATATTATGGGAGGAATTATTTACAAACAAAGCTTGTATAGCCTCTTATTCCATTACCTTCATGGTCCAGAATCCTCTCCCACCATCAATGAGACACATGATGGTATCTATGGGGGTCTCTTTAGTGGCTTCAATGTGGCCAAGTGTATCCTTATCCAAGGCTATTACTAGCCTACCCTTAACCAAGATTGTTTTTATTATGTTAAAAAGTGTGTCAAATGTTAATAACATGTTAGTTTACATCATGCACCTAGCAATAGTCTTCATGTTTATATAAACTTTTATCCCTTTTCATAATTAGGTTTGGACCTTATCAGTGAAATCAACCCCCACTCTTCACAATGACGTCATTCTATCATTACCACAATCAAATATTTCACCAAATGGGTGGAGGCAACTCCCCTTGTCTCAATAAAAGTTGAAATGATTGTAAAATTTATCACCCACCATATCATCTATCATTTTGGTATTCCTCATAAGATCATCACCGATAATGGTAAATCCTTCAAAAACAAATAAGTTTAGGGCCTTTATGGTGTATTTGGTATTAAGCTTAGCTTTTCATCACCTTATCACCCACAAGCAAATGGACAAGTTGAAGCCTCTAATAAAACCCTTAATAACATGCTTACCAAAATGGTTAATGTCTTAGTTTGGGATTAACACTTGGACATCCCCTTCACCTTATGGGCATATCATACTAGCATCCAAACCCCTACTAGTGTTACACCCTTTTCTCTCATCTTTTGATCCGAGGTTGTCTTGCCTCTTGAAATCTAAATACCTTCTCTTTGCATATATTTATGTGACCTCATTTTAGAAGAAGATTACTATCAAGAAAATTTAGCCCAACTCAAGTTACTTGATGAGAATCATTTAGCCACTCTTTCCCATATTCATTTCTATCAAGAGAAAATTAAATGAGCCTATAAAAAACACTTGAAACTTTGAGAATTCAACATTGGAGATATTGTCCTCAAGGAAAACCAACATGTCACTAATATAGATAAAATCAAAAGGGACAAATTTACTTTCAATTGGCTTAGACCCTAAATCATTACCCATAAGTATGGATCATGAGCTTATCATTTGTCATCTCTTAAAGACAAACCAAAACCTAAGCCTCTCAATGCTTCACATCTACATCCCTTTTATTGTTAGATAGGGATCAAAATCATCATTTGTCTAACGTGATCTCATCCCTTGCAGCCACATTCATTTCCCTCCTTTTAGGGGCAATTGACTAAAATTGAATCATGTGATTATTTGTCACAATTATATCTTAATCTTGAACTATGATATCATGGATTTATCTAGGGCATGATTCTCATAGTACTTCCCATCTCTTTGAGATTGGTCCCTATGGTTGTTTTCATCTATACCTCTCTTTCACCTACTAAACCTTCCTGTTAGCTTAGTTTTACCTTCATAAATGTAATCCATTGATCATATATGAGAAAGCCTATGTCAAACAAAATAAAATAAAAACAAATGCAATATCAAATAGCCAAAAAAAATCATGGGTCATTGTTAGCATTCATAGGTTACTCCCTCAAAGGATAGCTATTAAAAATCATCTAAAATTGCCAAACATAAGGTAGACTGCTCCCTTGAAGGACAAATATCAAAAGAATTTGAACTAAGCACATAAACATATACTACTCCCTTGAAAGATGGCTGAGTAAAGCATTAGTCAAAGCTAGAAATCTCTTGAAAGATTCTTGCATTGATTAGCTTCCTTGACCCCCTAGCAAAAATTAAAAGCAAAACAAAAGCAAAGCAAGAGTAGTAAAATTTTGAAAACCATAATTAGATTTCATAATATTAGTAATCTTGGAAAGATACAACTGGATCTCCTTAGTAGAATTCCCATACCAATCATTCTACACTTTATATATAGACATAAAATTATTTATACTATCTCTTTAAACACGTACAAAAAAGGCATACTAGTCTCACTAATGGTTCTAGTTTCACCCATTCTCCCCCCACATATCATATACATGAGACTATGATATTAATTGACACAACATTATCAGGATCCCTATCTATCAACCTAAGCATGCTCATGCAAAGCATATAAAAGGATTATTTTTGCTAAGCCAATACAATTTCAGTTTCATGTTGATCTTTACCAATAAAAGGGCATCACATTATTATTTTTTATCTCTTATTAGTTTAGGTAAGCCTATCACTATGAACATGAACAATACACATCACATCAAAAGCATGTACATCATGAGCTCTACCAACAAGCGATGACATCTATCTATCAATGAGACAAACACAATGTAAACATATCAGAACATACCATGAATATCAATCACATCATAAACCATAAGCATGTCATTATAAAATCACAAGCATCAACCGAATCAATGAGCAATATATCATAGCATATATCATTCACCATTTAATCCATACAACCATAAACATGAGCCATAACATGTATCCATCCATGATATATCCTATCATAACCATGAGTACCATTAAAACATCATATTTCAACTTTCTAAACATCACATGCCTAAACGACTAAGTCAAATGACCATAACCATGAGCATCCATGACCATAAATCACAAACATGAACATCACATAAAACATCAAATGTCATATATCATATACATTAAATAGTAAAATATTATACATGTAGAAATGTATCAAACTCTCTCTCAAAAAAATATGTATCTCTCTACATCGATGCATAAGCTAGTATCAAAATAGTGCACCAAAAACACATATCCAAGCATAATCATGGGGTCCCATCAGCCCTAGCTGGCCCTGTACCACTACCACTAGCCCCATCTAGTCCTACACCTATACTTTTACCTAGTGGAACTCCACTTAAAGCCCTTATCTATCCAGTCATGGCTGCCCACTAGCCTAGAGTAGCTATTGTCACCTTGTTGGTTAAACTAGTTGTATACTCTACATATCTCATGGCCTGAGACAACTGATCTAACACCATGGTCTCATAATATTTAAGCTCCCATATAATGGCTAAGTAGCATGCTCTGGGCATTGAATTAGGTGTTCCTATAATTACCCCTGTCCTTGCTAGAGATGCCCTCATAACATCCCACTCACCTATAATTATGGTAAGGGAAGCCTATTCATGGTCTCTCTTAGCTCTCAAAGACTACACCTATCCTTGTAATGCAACCACCTATCCTTGTAAACCAATAACCTAGGTTTGTGCTATGGTAAGTAATATAATTACCTATCCATCTCCTTGTACTTGAGTTAGTGCTTAAGTCAGATCTACATCCATGGGCTACTGACCCCCATCACCCCATCCCAAGTTTGTCATAGTATACTTTCCCTAGTACTAGGCTCCATAACTATCATTAATTCCTACATCATTAATAGGATCCCTCATTAATAACTCCTCAAAATTAAACATAACCTCTTATGGATAGGTTATAGGCAACATAAATTTTCCCTCCTCTTTCTTGTATTTATGGAAATTAGGTGGGATCCCTTGAACAAGCTTGAACTATCTCTGCACATGATCAAATGGGAGAAGCTCATGCTCACCCTCCCTATAGACATATATCCACCACCATCTCTATAGACCTAAGCTATGATATCTGAGCCTTTCCCACTATGGCCACTTGATGTAGTGCCTCCATATCATGTCCCCAACTACCAAGCCATCTAATGCCCCTTGAAACCACTCAATATCTTTGGATCCTCCACCTTCCCCTATCATAGCTCTACCTCTCCTCCATTATAAGAAGCCCACTATATAATCCATCAAAAGATAATCCTCTACTAAAAATCCTAAGGGCCACAATACCTGAATGTGATCAAAGGCCCAGTAGTGAAGAAAAAATTTGACACTAATCCTATACCATATATGGTGTCTAAAACCCTAGAGCTCCTGATATATCTGCAATAATAAAATTGGGGCCCAAATGAATATAGTCCTCCCCAATAACATCTTAACTAACACACCTAATAAATCCATAATAAACCAACCCCTAACTAAGTCAGGTAGCACAAAGATTTATAACACCATCATTAGCAATGTGATGAAGCATCTATCTACTGGAGCCATCTGGTATAATGGACCATAGTTGAACTTTCCTACAATGTACCATGATTGAGCATGATCATCACCATAGATCAAATATATCAGGTCATCTACCTCCTCATCCTTTATCTAATATACTACCTCTCCTTGAATCAATAGATGCATGATCCTATGCACATTTTTTAATAATATGATGATCTCTCTAATCGATAGCCAAAACATGTTCATCATGGGGTCCCATCTCTTGATGAGCATGATGATCATCATAGGGTCTTGTGGTAGATGTTGATAATTTTTCATCACACCTAAGCCCACATCCTCCATATGCTACCAATCTTGTATAGTTATGTCATCTTAGACCTTGGTAAAGAGTACTGGCAAAGAGTACTAGCACCTAGTCTCTCAACCTAATCTACTCTCTAGCTTGTAAGCATAGTATACAACACTATATTTTAGTGTTTCAGCTAATACTACGTACTAAATTTTGACCTACCCTTACCCTACCCCATTTCCATCTTACCCCATCCCCTTGGTCTAGATACCTACCTACCCTAGCTAAGCAAACACATAACACTCACCTACCAATCCAACCCATTCCTAAAAAACACATCTATTTACACATCTAGCTTAACCACATAATACAAAGACTATCTTCTAAATTCTAGCATTAAAAAGGCATAAACCCATACCCTTAACCATCTATGGTTCTTTAACCATCATTGATCACCTAGGGATAGTTATCCCCTTAGGGTCAACTGGTGATGGTCAAGTTGAACCACCACTAGTCACTATCTTTACCCTAGTGGCAGAGACTCAAACCCTATACCTTCTGCTAAAACCTAAACTAAACATCTAAACATTATAAACAAACCTAAGACACACTAATATTTATTCCCATAACCCACCCCGAACCTCATTTACAAATCAAAAACTTCCCTAAACCTTATTTTCCCAAATTTTATTCTCAAGAAAAATCCACCCAAAACCCCACCTATAACTTTCACAGTAAGCCTACAAATGCACAATCTCTAAAAAATATTAAAACCTACCCTAACTAGAAGTTAAATCATATCCCCTACCTCATTTTGGGAGTGATATCATAGCTACAGGCTTCATCTAACCAATTCACCATATCCTCAACCTACATCCATCCTCTCGATCCTTTCTTGGCAAGTATACCCCTAGCTCACTTCCACCTTAGTAACCTTTGACCCACCACATCCAAAAATTGCCACAATTCACCAGAGGAAAAAAATAAAAGTCAAAACAAGTGAAAATGACACTCACTTTTTAATTTTACCCTAGTGTATTTTAGAGTTTTACCTTGACCATTTTTAGTTAGGGTGAGCAGTGCTAGTTAACCATTGGAGCATTCCCTTAACCATCATCAGTCAAAGTCCCCACCTCACTTTTTTAGCACCTACCAACAACCAACCTAGTTGCTCATCCATATCTTTCTCACATGGGAAAAGCTACATTTAGCCTAGAGTTTTGTTGGATATTACATATGTAGGTAGTATCTATGTGCCTTGTACACATAGAGTCAATTTGGACATCACCACCAAACCCACAACTTCATCCCTTGCCTTTGGTCTATTTTGGCCTATCTGGTGCATAAGTTTGCAACACTTTTTTTACTTGGTGCTTTGATCATATTGATAACATTTCCATGTTGACCTTTTGTATTTTATGTCACCTCATGGACACTGACCCACTTGTGTCTCAACGAGAGTAATTCCTACCTCAAATACATGTGACACTTGACCTATTTGTGTTTTCCTAAGGAGAAATTCTTGCCTTAAATACCCACTAGGAACACAAAATCTATTTAAGTGAATTGAATTTATGATTTTTGCCAACTACCATGCCTTTAAGTAGTCACACATTTCACTTTTCACTTGTTCTCCTCAATACTGACCCTAACTTTCTACCAACATTGGCAATTTTAGTCTTTTTCACAATCTTAGCTATCGTACCATTTTGTCACATTTTGTGCACAAGTTTGTGTCTCACATGCCCAAACCTTATTTTTGTCACGTACCTCATGAAATACCATTTACCTATTATTAAACCCTTACCCACCTATGTTTTAGCTCACCATCTCCTAGTTTGAGGGGGGAAAACCTCCTCTTACTCTCAGGGCAAGCGGATCTAGAGCTAATCCTCATTTTTTTGTTACTTGTTCATGTAAGCTACATAACAAAAAGGGGCAAAATGTAAACATTAGAAAACTACACACATGGTCTTAATCATCATAATACCTTTAGTTTATCTTGATCCTCTATTGACTACACTTATAAGTTCAATAAACCTACCTAGCCTATCCTACTTACCTAATCTAGAGTCAAGTTAGTCACTTGTCTAGCTTAACTCACCTTTTTTAGTGATTTTAACCTATATTTTTCCTAGGTCCTCGATTGGTGATGGTTAGGGTGACTGGTGATGGTCACCCTAACCAAAGACAGTTGGGTTAGATAGCTTGGACTCAGTATGTAACCTACGTGTAAACCACCACCTTGATTTTCTAACTATGATACTCTAAATTTGGTTGTGAGCCCTTTTTATAGATGACTTATTTTCGAATACTTCTTTAAGTCCATTTTTGACAACCACTTCCACCTTTTTTTTTGTGCCTATAAGAGATCGAGGCCTAGGAGGTCAAACCATCTACAATTGTTATCAAGAGCTCTTTGTATCTAGAATCTCTTTTTATAGGTGAATCAGGTCAATTCACATTATCAAATACTACTAGACATCATATATGGAGCCTACTTATCATCGACTCTCCACTAAGCTCTCAAATATCATTATGCTATCAGAATCAACCTAGATTCCACCAATAGGCAAATATGCATCAACCACCCACTAACTAGTTTTTGGTAAGATAAGTATTCATTTTCTTATATTTTTTTACCAAGATTTCATTCTAAGCCAAAGCTATCTCCTAACATCCACTTTTTAGATCTCATCAATCAAAAAACCCAAACCCCAATTTCACTTCTAGATTCACTAATAGGGAACTGATGATGGTTATCTGACTGGTGATGGTTACCCTCAACTAGTGATGATCACCAGACCAATGATGGTTGTCATTAACTGGTGATAGTTTCATGACTAGTGACAGTCACTTGGGGTACCAAAAACTAGCAAGCTAATTTGATCCTCTTATACCCAACCAAATTCACTTTTATATGTTTTTATCTATTCATAGGTCCCTTTTTGATTTTTTGAGCCATACCCTAACCTATTTACACTAGTACTAATCAATTTATCACTAATTATATCATTTCTAGTCTCTTTTATAAACAAGATTTTGTAGTTTTATCTACTTGATTGTTTAAAATAGGTGGATTGACAACCCTTAAGGAATCTCTCACTTTGAAAATTTAGCTCCCACTAAGAAATCCACCCAACTATCTGTCTAATAAACATGTTTTCTTTAGTGCTTTTTTATCTTTAGGTCATCCTCCAAAGCCAAAGAGGAGCTCTCATAATCTTTGGATTCAATATTCACACAAGAAAATAGTTATTCTTACCAAAACTTGTATTGAGTTTTTTTTCTCTCTTTATTCATAACTTAAGTGAAAATTTACATGAAACAATCCTATAGGGGTAGGACCTTCAGTCTAAGTCTGCACTTAGAGCACTCATAGACCCTGCTTGGCCTAATGAGGTATGAAGATCAGATTTCAAGGTAACTATACACATGAGAGAATGGATAGAGGTGAGATAATTTATTTTATGTATGATCACAAAGTTTGAGGTTAATATTTGAAGGAAAAGTGCATGAATCACTATTTTAGGCCTTTTTGAGATCACAAAATGAGGTCCCAAACCTAAGAAGCACTTTGAGACATTTATTGGCATGTCTAACCTCTACATGGGAGTTTGATATATTAATGAGAGATGGGTAAGGGTCTTAGATAAGATCTCCAGGTAATATTTTTGGATTTAAGTGGTAGTCCTTTATGAATAATCATTAACACCAAAACCTGTGTTAGACCTACCTAAAACCCTAATAAGGACTTGATGTGAAATGTTTTTTTTAAATCAAATAAATATGTATTTAAATTCCTAGATAATATATTAGAAAAGTTAGTCAACTATCCTAGGTACCTCTAAGTGGTGTTGGTTAGTTAGATGAGAGAGAAAATGTATAGATACAAGCTTATTTGTTAAGAAATTACTATAGCTCTTAAGAGTTTTATTAGTCAAAAAGAGAAATAGATGGGAGAATAAGCTAGAGACTCATTTTATATTTATATGATGTTATATATATATATATATATATATATATATATATTACAACATTCATATATTTTCTACCTACTCTAACATATTTGTGAAAAATAATAAAAGAGAAGGGAAAAGATAAATATGTTCTATTGGAGCTAAAATAATTATAATTCATTTGACTTAGTTGAACTCCATTGAATTATTACGTTGTCTAGCCAATATGTAGACCACCATGAAAGAGAAAATAGATGGGAGAATAAGCTAGAGACTCATTTTATATGTATATGATGTTATATATATATATATATATATGTATATATGTATATATATATATATATATGTATATATATATATATGTATATATATATATATATTATATCCTTGAATTTCTCTAAATTGGTCATCCAAGTAAGCTAGTCATAAACATACCTAATGGTGCAAGTAATGCAAAACCCAGTTAGAGATGAAGAGTTAGATTTGAGGGTTTTTGCATGATATATTAAAGAAATAAAGTGCATGAATAAGTTATTTATGAATTGTAATTAATTATTATGCTTTGAAAAATCTTTGGTGGTTAGTTTATGTGGTGAAAATGTTGTTCACAAAATGCCTTGTCTAGTTCAGATAGGACTGTGAGACATAAGGTCAAGAGATTGGTCTATAAGACCAATATTTACCATTAAAACATATAAATTTTATATCTAAGGTTGTTATATATATATATATATATACATATATATATATATATATATGTGTGTGTGTGTGTGTGTGTGTGTGTCATAGGAATATTTTTATGCATCAATATTCATTATAAATTTCTACATAGACATTGGAGGTCTAATTCTTCATGACTTGTTTTTGAGGTGATTTGGCATTTCTAAGTAAGTGAGTTGCATAGATGTTCTTGAACCATTATTTATTGAGTGAAGGTGTTCCAAGAATTTGGTAATGAATATAAGGTCATGGAGAATCTATATTCATGTTTCATTTTTTAGGGTTGAGTATCTTCATGGTGTTTATGATTTGTTATTGTAAGATAAAATTTTGAGGTACATAGGCCTAATAGGACAGTTTGTCCTAATGGATATTTCATTGTATGAACAAAGGATAAAGGTATATCCAAGTATGGATGAGGTCAAAAGAGTTCATTGGATAAGTGGTTTAATGGGTTTTTATCATTTTATAAGTCCATATAGGCCCAAGAAGATCAAGTTTTAGTGTTAAGAGGGCAGACTTGATGCAATTAGGTCTCCATGAGACCTAAAGGAGGAGTAAGGTCTAATTGAGTCGTGAAATACCAAAAGGAGATAAAATTATGATTTAAAAAAAATAATAATATGTAATAAGGCATATTTTTTGGTTGACCTAAGAGGTTAAAGGTGTGTATCCAAACAAGTGGTGTGTGACCATGAGACTAGTATATATATAAGGAAATTTAGGCCTATTTGGTTGTGTGAGAGGATGTGAAGTAGAGTGTGAATTGAGATTACATAGAATATATGAAATAATTTATCATCATATGTTGATTTATAAATAAATTAGATTTATTTTCCTAAATTAGAGTGACTAAGTTGGTGATTAGTCATAAAGGGAGTTGTAGCTTCCTAGCAAGTGGGTGTTTATAAAAAAAAAAATCAAGTGGGTGCTTGACAGTTTGGGTTTGGTGCTCCAAGTTGAGTTTGTGCTCAAAAAAATTTGATATTTTATAAAAAAATTATATGATTTTAGTCCAATTATAGAGGTCATACTAATTTTTCTTCCCTTCAAGTGTTTCTCACTCATACTATGTTATGCTCATTATTTTATGATTGTATGATTGGTTCTTGATGCATTGATTGATCACTCCATTACTTTGATGGTTAATGAAAGATAATGTATGGTTGTAAATTTTTTTAATGTCACTAATTCACCCCCCTCAGTGAATTATGCTTACAACACACTCTAGGTGGGAGAGCTATGTGTGATTGATTTCCTTCCATGGAGTATTGGATAGATAGGTAACGATCAATCATCAAGGGTGTAATTGAGGTTAACTCAATGAATTTAACTTGCATATTTTATTATATGTTTTAAATCTATCAATTTTACTTAAAGGTTTCAAAATATAAGATATTATTTTTTAAAAAAATTCCATCATCAAATTATATTTGCAATATGTCAAATTTCTCACCATTCACAAATGCAAAATGCATAATAATCAGTTTATACACATTGTCAGTTGGGACAAGTCTATAGTCAATAGAATCAACAACATTTAACTATTTTCCACTTAAAATGGACATGGTAAAAAATATCCTCTAATATTTCCTCTATTCTATCATTTATAAAATTACTCTTTCTTTATCTTTTTCTATCAATAACCTATCATAGTTAATTGGGATAAGTTCACAGTTAACTATTGGAATGCACTACACCATCATCCACTTACAGTGGCCTTATAATTATTATGATCTTGATCCTTTAAATTTATCTATTCTTCTAATTTTCACTACTAAACAATAAAAACAATCGACACAAATGTTTACATGAGGTAAGAATATATCTCTTCTTAATCTTTTATAAAATAATAATTTTCTATATTTATCAACTTGTCATATTAGAACTATTAAATATTGTACATATTTATATTTGAAATATTTATAATTTTACACCTATCATAACACATTAAAATTTATCTATTTATAAAAAATAGGGTAAAAGAGATTGGTGAACCCAAATCTTTGTTTTTCAAAAAAAATATTTTTAATTCCATTTTTCAATTTTGAATTTGTATTTTTTCTGTGTTTTCCCTATAAAGTGTATTTTGGAAATTTTAAAACCCATAAAGTTGTCATTCCATCCAAAACTATCTCCAATTTTACTCAAGTCAAGGTGTGATGGGTATTGCCCTGAAACTCAAGCCATTAGTATCACTACTCATATATTTTCATTTCCATGCACCTCATAGTGTATCAAAAATTATTAGGGTTTTATTTTTCATACATAGGAAGAATTTTACCATTTTCTATTTTAGTGTAAAAGTGAGAAGTTAGCCTCATGAATTTACTCTCAACTTACCTTAGATATGGGATAGTGTGGCTACGAGAATAAAATAATCTTACGTTAATTTTTTCATAGTCATGTTTATTATTTAGTTGTGTTTAGTATATTTGAGAGCCTACAAATTAGACACACCCTTTACCAATCACACCCTTAATCCTCATTGAATTTTAAAAAAGTCTCAAATAATGATAAATTCATTTTTCTTTCTTAGTTTCATTATTACATTATTTATTACTTTTGAAGTCGATCATTGTTTAAATTAAAATACAACATAAAAGCTAAAACAAATAATTTAACATCTAAAATAATAATTAACACGCATTTTTAAAACAAAATACTCCTAATATAGAATCATAATTAATACAAATATATATAAACTCTAGGATGACTTGGGAACAGTAAAAATTATATAGCTTGAATATTATGAAGCCTCACACATGGACTCATCATGACTATCAAACCTAATAAATTCAATACAAATAAAAAAATGAAATTAATACTAAATAATTAAATGAATATATTAATTTAAACCCAAATAATATTGATTCATTCTTATATGTTACAAGAGATGAAAAAAATAAATTATCTTCAACTTTCATTTTTACCCCAAATACTATATTTACTACCATTATTAAAATTCATATATCAACCCCTATTGTCACATATGTGACAACATCCATAGGTATGGGTAAATTTAATAGTTTATAGCTTATTAATATTATTATTTATATAATAACATAATATACACCTCATTTGATTATTATAGAAGGTCCTATCCCAACTTCGCCTAATGCATCCTATCTTGAGAAAATTATTCTTGCCTTACATGTTAAAGTATTTATAGTAGAACAAGGTGTTTATAAAGTTAATTATTAAATGGAATATTTTACTCTAATTCACATTAATTTGGTACCTAAATTAACCTATTATCCATACCATCATGATTTATAGCTCATAAGATACCACTTTATGAAGGTAAAGGTGACCTTGAGAAACATATCTATTCAATCATTATAGTATTCTTGAACCACCCTTACAATGACAAATTACTTACCAATATATTTATAAGAAACCTTAAATATTATTGTCTACATGATATCCATATTCAATTAATTAGATCATTCAACCCTTTTGAAGATCAATTATTAGCACACTTTTCTATCAACATTGGTGAAAATTTATCATTTACACAAATTTATAAAATCAAGCAAGGCTCAAATTATAAAATTAGTGAATATGTTCTAAGATACAAGAATACAGTATCAAATATGACAAAATATAGGGTATAAAATGAATTAAAAGATATATTAACTCAAAGATTTATAGCTCCACTGCATGAGTTGATAATGTTTCATAAATTTTGATTTTTTGACGAGCTATACCATTGTAAAATAAAGGTAAGTGCTAATAGCATTGAACAAGACAAAGTATACATAAATTGATCCACCTGCTTCTGACATCAAATTTAAAATGAGGCCAAATTATAATGTCAAATTAAAAATAAAAAACAAAATAAATGTAATAAAAATACTAGTAAACAAGTTTAGATTGATAACTCTACCTCGGAGTAAATTCATAATATCATCACAACCTTTTCATATCTTGTTATAATAATTGAATGTAATATTATATCTATACCTCGACTATTTGAGATAGATTTGACCAAGCCTCAACCTAAGGGATTAAGTAGTAATCTATATTGTGACTACCATAGATGCATTGGGAATTTCATGGACAAGTGTTACAGGTTAAGGAATAAGATATAAGATCTCATCAATAATAAAAATATTGATGTAGGCACACCCATAAAAGAATTCAAAAGGCAACAAAATGATAATTTGAAATTGAAAATATTCAGTAATCCTTTCCCAAATCATGGTATAATATAAAATATAGAAAATTTATAAGTACATCATGTGTATAATATGCATCCTCATCCCACATAATATGGACACCCAAAATATGAAATCATTGGTACATTTAAAGTTACCTTATCACAACATCTAGTAATCACATTTGATAATAATGAAAGCAATTATGATAATTGAGAAAGGCATGCACTCTTTGTTATCTAATATATCAACTAGAAATATATATTTAGTGTCACTATTGATGATGGATTAAGATTGAAAATGTACAATGAAACTCATCCATGGTCTAGGATGCATGGAATAAGATTTATAAATAATAGTCAAAGCATTTGATGGCCATACATAAGACTAGAATTTTTTGATGGATCACATAGCTTTTGGATCACTACCCCTCATATAGTTTGTGGGTTGAATGAGTGGTTATAATATTAGGATTCCATAGTTTTTTTAGGAGTGTTATTGTTACAACTATGAAGGGATGCTTCATCACTAGGATGAATACTCCTCATATAGTTTTCAAAGTCTATGGTTATCTCAAAGATGTCTTGACTAGATATGTTTAAGAAGTATATAATACTCTTAGAATATGAATAAAAATAAAAAGTAGAGTGAAGAGAGAAAAGAGGGATACCTAAAGGATATGAATTTCATGTTGGTTTCACTATTTTGTATTATGCACTCAACTAATTGAGGTATGACTAAGATAACTAATGTAATGGATAATTATGGGTAGACTAAATGAAATAGTATGAGGATAGAATCAAGGACAAAGGAAAGATAACATGGAAGAGTTAGATTTGGAGGTTATTTACTTGGTGAGGAATAATATGAATGGGTCCTACTAATGTGACTATGGTAATATATTGCTCCTCTAGAGATTCAAGTCGACTAAGGATAATATGTGGGATGTGGGATATTATAGGAGTAAATTAATTGAATTCTAAGTTTTGAATTGATATCAATATTAAATGCACTTGCTAGAATGGGAGTTGACACTATAGGAAATGGGCTTGTTCTATAGGGATAGGGATGCTCAATAAGTGTCATAAATGGAAAATTAAGATTGGTTGGAAATATGTAAACATAAATCTTGTTTTTAATGTGTTTTAATGGATATTATTGATGTTTATAAATTTGTTATCAAGGAGTTTACTTGTACTCATATTATCAAAGCTTTGTTTAAAAGTTATTTTGGTACTTATACACATTTTGCGAAAGATTTTAGAAATAGAATAAAATTGAAATGATTGTTGAAATGAAAGTAAAAAAAAGAAAATAAATAGGTAAATATGAAATAAAATAAAATTAAATGTTATTATTTTTATGTTTTAAATGATATTTTAATACATGCAACACTAAAACTAAAATTGAGACTAAGACAACAAATATTTATTTTTATCTTTTCCTAAAATCAAATTTTGGTCTATATGCAAAATAAATAAAGTTATTTATTTTTATATTTTCATTATATAGATGAATGAAAATACTATGAAAGTATATATTTTTTAACATGCATTCATATTTTTATTAAAGTGGGACTAAGGATAGGAAAAGAGGGGAGCTAACTAGGAGACTCATTAAGATGTCAATAGGGTATAAGAGGGATGTGAGAAAGGACCATATAAATGAAGGGATTATTATAGATAAGACATTAGTAGACAAAAATATTAGATGATAACCTAGCTTGAAAGAATGTTGAGGAGGCAAAAGACTAATGATCAAGTTAATAAGTGGACCAATTGGCCGAAGAGGAGGATGAGATGGAACGTGATGGTTAGGCATGATGATCAAAGGATAGAATGGCATGATAATAATCATTTCCCCACAATAATCATCTCATGTGATCATCATTTTCACTTTAGGTGGAGTGTGTGGGTCTTCTCTAAGGATGATAACTAGGATGTCAAATGTAATGCCAATCTCCAAAATTATTATGCTATCATTTCTAGATTTTCATGGCTTGGGAGCTCGTGGAAGTATTTTGAGGGGACTATTGATACTATAAGGTATATTTATAAATGGTCCTTCATTCCTTCTAATATTTTTCTTTAGATAAATAATTTTCAAGGTTTGAAAATGGGTGGTGACATTGTTAATATTGAGCCATCCTCCCTAGAGGAATTTCACTAGGATTCTATAGTCTTGCACATTATACAGGAGGGAAATGTGGCTTCTTTTCTTGAGGTTATGAATGGACATGATGAGAATATACCTTTCAAATTTTTAGAGTCTTGGGAGGAAGATTATAGATAGGTATATTTAGGGGGCATTAGTTTTGAAATCTCAGAGGAAGTGATTGGGCAAGCCATAAGGCTCCCCATAAAAGGCAGAAAGTAATGTAGACATAGTAGGGTGTTCAACCCAAAAAATATGATGATTTTCTTTAGAGAAGGAGAATTTTTTGTGAAGCTTCATGGGGGTTTTGAATGGGAGAATCTATCAGAGCTATGGGGGAAAATCTATCTCATGATTATGAAATACTTCATGCTTGAGGGAAAATTTAAGGTATTTTATCATTACCATTTTGCCTTGCTTAATCATTTTAGGAATAGAATGGAGATCAGTTTTCCCTTATTTCTATTGTCCTCTCTAGAAAACTCTATTAATCATGCCAAGGAATCCCATGATAAAAAATCACCCTCATTCCCATTCACTAAGGCCAATTTTGAGGTTTTACCACATCCATTTGGCTGTGTGCCCACTGAAACCTATTAAAGTTTGTTTGCTAGAGGATAACTCATCAATACTATCTCCTGCTATCAAATGTAAAGACTAGAAATCCATTAGAAATCCCAAAAGCTCCTATAAAAACTTGAAGGGGGCCCTCAATATTGAGGAGTGTAATATTCTTGTTGGGATCCCAACCTCTTATTCCAAACATAAATATTTAAAGAAAGCTTGTGGAAAACTTGAAACCCTATCTGGGAGACTAAGGTGGATACAATGGTGCCCACTAAAAGGGAATAGAAGATTGGGAAGGATGAAGGAAAAGTGTCTAAAAAGGATAAAAATGAGAAGGATGACTCTGGATGGGTTGAGGATCTAGTCAAATATTTGGACTCTAGCCCCAAATGGGAGGGGAGTGATAATGGGGGTGGTGATAAGAAGCTTGGTGGAACAAGAGTTTATAGATTGAGTCATATTAATAGAACCCCATCCATTCACCCCAAGGAAATTTAAATTTATGATTACTTTGAGTCTTTTGAGGATTCCATGGGGGAGGGAGAAGATGAAACACCTATTAAATCTATTCATGGGGAGGAAGGAACAAGCCATTTTGCTAAATAAAACAAATCTAATCTAGAGGAGATAGAGGAGGCTACTATTGAAACCCATTGAAGGAAGAATAAGGTAAATGTGTGTTAATACTTCTAATGAAATTATGGAGTTAAAAGATAATATGGATAATATGCAAAATAAATGGTGGGTGATGGTAGAATTTGCTACCAAGGCTCTTCACCATGCGGCTTTAGTGTTTGCTATTGTCAAAGACTTTGATGACAAGGTTAGGGATGTGGGGGTGGAAATCCTTAGTTATTACAAGGATATGGTAAAATTTTTTTTCCAATTATGGGAATGTTGATAGTCTTTAATGGTTTATTTATATTTATTTCTTTAGTGTTTTTCATTTTTTGTCTACTATTCAAGTGCTGGTAATGTACTATTTATGGATCATTTGAGGCCTTTTTCCACTAGGGATTATTTTGTATAGGGTTCATGACCTTTTTTACAATTTAAATTTTCAAAAATATGCTAGAAAAATAAAAATTAGATTTAAACCCTAGGGAGAAAAACATCCAAGTATTTAGAAATTCTCTTGCATGTGCAAGCTAAAAACTAGTCTTTTAATGATTTAAATGATTGCACACTAAACTGAATGATTTAATATTGAATAAATATGAAATAAATATATGATTTTATGATATAAAAACAAAATTATTATTTCATGTAAATAATGAAACTAGGTACAAGATATCAACTTTATTTTACCTAGGTGTTTCTTGAGTTTTCTAAGTGTGTATGCTTATTTGTTTATGAAAGTAAACTTGTCAAAAAATAATTTTTTTTTGTTTTGAAACATAAAATATTTTGTTTTGAAACTAAAAATTATTTTTTTTAAAACTGAAAATGATTTTTTTTGTTCATAGAATTTACTTAGTGTTTGGATGCAAAATATCTATTTTCAAAATATCCTAATATGTAGAAGCAAACAATGAAGATCTAAGCTATTATTTTTAGTACAAGAGAGAGGGGAGAGTGAAATATTTATTTCATATCTATTTAATTTTTTAAATGAAATATAATATTGTGAATTGAAACAAAATAGACTAATATAATATATTAAGTAAATACACAAAAATAAAACTAGAAACCTCAAACTTGATGAAGATGAGACAAACTAGAAGTAAGAGATGTATTTGATATGATTTTTTCTTTAGTGTGATAGCTCATACAATAAAAAAAATATTTCAAGAACTCTCTAATAAAGTGTGATAGAAAAATAATAGTATAAAAATGGGAATGAAGGACTCAATTTGTAATGAACTGGTTGCTAATTTAATGAATTCCATTCTCTAGAATTATGTAGTATATATGAAAAAAAATATGGATCTCAAAATAAATGATGAACAAGTTATGGTTATAACAAGCTTAAAATACCAACCTCAATACAATTTTTTGTATCTAAAATTCATCTAAAACTGAGATACTTGTAGGAGAAGAATATAGATTTTAAGGGTGAGTTAAAGTGTTAGTTAACTAAAATTTGAAAGTAAAAATTATTTATAGTGATAAAAAAGGAGTGGGAGTAATCTTAGAATTCATGAGGAGAACTTAAAGAAAATAATAAGAAAAATGGAATAAAAACATGATAATACTCAACTCTCGGGCTCTATTTTTAAAAATGAGTCAATTGTGATGGCACTATAAATATTTTAAGGTGAATATTTTTAAAACATAAATTTCAAAGGTGTAACCACCGTATTTATTAATCAAACCATCATAATAGATATGAGACTACCCAACATTGACACATTTATTACTGGTGATTACAAAACTTCCATGATAAAAATGCCACCAAAGGAGTGGTTTTGTAATAGATAGTGGCATTTATGTCATAAAAAGTGGAGAATCTATCATAAAGGAGGAAGTTCAAAAGATAAGGAGAAAAGACTCCAAGAAAGAGATTTTTGAGGTTTAAAAAAACCAAAAGGAGAAGAATAGAGGAAAATGATATTAGAGAGGACTAATTATAATCATATTTATGGATATCATTACATCATCAAATTCATTTCATAAAAATTTCACTATGAAAATTATGGGTACATACAATGCCACTATGTTACTCCCTATCACATATCATGAAACTAATCCACCTTATTATGAACAAAAATGGGAGATAAGTAATGATCTCTAAAACACTCTTTAAAAATTTCCCAAGAGAGGGAAGTTGGTTTTAAATGGATATTTCACTCCTCTCCTTAAAAATATCACCATATCTCTTATTAAGTGTGTACACAAATGAGAATTACAAATTTAGTGACACTCATATAGGATGAAGCACCCTCACATGATAGATAACCAACCTCATACTAAAAAATCCTCCTAGGTACCATCAAATATAAATGAAATAAGTTTGATGAAATCCTTAACCAAATCCATAGGTACTATCCTAAGAGGGTGGTCATAGTCTCACCTTTCTAGATGATATCCTCTATAGTGCATCTCACCTCTATATCCCTCTACATGATGGTGCGAGGGTTTAATCTATTTGAGCCTCTATGCATATATTTTAACTCTACTAAAATGTGATATGGGAAATTTTTATCTCACTCTCCACTGATATTTGTTCCCCCCATGAACATTATGGATAGTGTCTCTCTATCACATTCTCAGTTGTTGATAATCTCTTTTACAAGACATCAAACATATCTTTCATGGATTGGAGAATCTGAGGACCTAAATTTTTAGTCCCTTTATGAATTGGAGGTAGTTGTGAAACTAGTGGTGGTTTCATGTGCTCCTCAATTTCAATAGCATCCTAAAGTAGTCATTGTCACCATCCTATACTACACAAAGTAGGGGCACATATTATATGTCTTCAAAAGTATCAAGGCAAACCAAAAGTAGAAAATTAGATAGAGATCCATAATGATAGCAAAATATCATGATAAAAATTTACACAATGAAACAAACAAAAAATGGGCTATTTTTTATAATATGTAACTCACACTCTACACAACTTCATTGCCCAGATGAAAATGTGGAAATGTGCATGTGGATGCATGGTCACCACATAACCATGTAGGTCCCACTTTTTATAAGCATCCTACTAGATCTCATGAAATACTATAACTATTTAAGTGGTCCTATATTTCCCAATAGCCATAAATATGAAAAGGAATGCATAAATAAATAGATGTAGGTTCAAACAACTACTTTATTGAATGAGATGTCCTAACTCCCAATAGAGTTCAAGGAGGGTTCCAAGTGATTCTGACCAATCATGTGGATCATTTATCACTTAAGTAATAAATAATTTTTAATCCCATATTGATTTTAATTCAATAAAATTGATAAAAGAACTATCTAATAGACCTCATGTGACATCAAAATGTCCCTAAAATATCTTGATTAATCACTTTGATATTGGTGCACCCAATATCCACCATCAAATCAAACTGATCTCAATTATAAGATATTTTCAAGTTAAAATGTGACATAAAATCCTCATGGAGTTCATAAGGTCTAAAAATTAGCCATTGAGTTGAAAAAAATAGATTTTTGAGGAGGGAGGAGGTGTTGGAGGATGACTTTTCCATAGTCACCTCTCCTTTCCTTCCTCAACCATGGATGGCTACTGTTAATGGATTCTTTTATCTTTTGGCTAAAACATTTTTTTTAACTTTAAAATTAATAAAATTATAATAATAATCATACATTATTTTTTAGGTACCCATCTTGACAAAAAGTTCATAAGAACTCTCAGTCTCATGTGCTTATTGAATAGGTCCCTGAAACTTAAAGCTCCTCCACAACCATTAATCCCTGATAAAAGGTTAAAATTTACAATTTTTTTAGTTTAAAATTTATATTTTTATCTCAAACATAATGGTACTAAAACATATCAAGCTCCCCATTTTTTTTCAAATTGTTTTGGGGCTTCTATGATCCTATGATAGTCAAAACATCCCAAATAATACTCCCTAAGGAAAAACTAGTAAACATTGGAAACTATGAATTTTAAGGTCCTAAAAGTAATTTCAAGTGAAAGGTGACAAAAAAAATTAGGGATTTTAATTTTGGGTTCCCTTACCTTTGATCCACCCAGTCTCCGCAATCGTGGTTGTGAAAGTGGTCCACTAGGTTGTAAATGAGGTCTAATAGACTCCTACGTAAAAAAAGTCATAACTAATGAAATATGCATCCCTATGTCCTAAAAATAGTTTCATGTGGAAGATAATGAAAAGTGGATGGGTTTACCTTTGGGGGTTACCCCAATTTTTGTTAGCCATGGTCTCACAAACAAAGGGACAAAACCGTGACTACTAGAAAGCAAAAATTTTGATTTTTATATTTGCATGTTCAGGCTTGAAACTTTAGAAAAGTCTATATATATATATTTGTGCATGTAAATAAAATAATGGTATTTCAATTAGGGACTAACCATGATAGTTAGTATTACTAAATAACATTATATTATTGACACACACACAAATATTATATATATATATATATATATATATATATATAATATTTGTGTGTGTAAATAATATAATGTTATTTATTAATACTAACTATCATGGTTATTCCCTAATGGATAGTGGATATGTTATTCACTAGGTTACAAAATCCATGCAATTTTGCATTAACCACCACCATGACCACTAAACCATAGAAACTATGATCACCTATCTTTTGAATAACATTGATTCATCCCTTTAAATCTCTACCATACATAAAATGGTCACATGGGTTACCACCATATACATCATGAGACATTCCCTCTACTAAGCAGTCAATGTAGTATTTCTAGTACCAATTAATTAGGAAAAACAAAGTTTGTTTACCAAGGAGATATCATGGTTTTTAGACCAAAAAAATTAAAAATTAATAAAATTTCATATATAACTCCAAAAATTAAGTCATTAATTAAATTAAATTCCTAATTAATCTTAATAAATAGTAAAATATAAATTGGGATAAATTGGAAATGTTTTATGTTCTTAAAATGAAGTAACTATAATTCGCCTTCCATGGCTTCACACTAATCATTGAATTTTACAATTTTAGTAAAGAGATAATAAAATTTATCATTACACTATGATAATTAAAATTTATACATGTAAAATATAGAATGTAAAATTGGAATTTTAACAAAATAAATTATTTCCATTGTGTACAAACTTACACATTATTTAAAAGGAGTAGGCATGTATTAAAAGAACATCATACTAATTATAAGTAATTATTAAAAAAATTAATCTAAATATATACATATATTTAGTTGAAATAAATAAAATAATGGATCTCAAATGGGCAATACTTTTTTTTACAAGCATTAACAAAAGTGTTGACCAAGTTATCTTCACATGGGATCTACAAGCATTGTAAAGCTAGCTAAAGAAGGGATCACCTCCCATCTTTTTTCCATAATTATTAGGATACCCTAGGCACCCCTAAGCATAAAAAATCTAGCTCTAGGAATGACCACATCATGGTTAAGGTATACAATTAGATATAAAGGAGGTTTATATGGTCATAAGATGAGGTAAGGGATGTTTCACAAGGAAAATGCATCTATGAGGCTATAAGATCAACTACACAAATAAGGATTACATTTAAAAAAACCATCATAAATTTAAATTAAATAACCATTTAAATTGAAAATATATCATGGGGAATCTATGAAATTTTATAACACAAATAGGCCCACCAAATGAGAATAAGAACATGGGGAATTCTTCACCCTTGTTCTACCATATCTTGGTAATGGGATGGCATAATCACCTTACACCATGAAAATAAAATGTAGGAAGGCATTAGGGTTATGATCCCACTATTTTTTTCTATTATTTACTAATTAGCACAAGTATGAAAGCTTTTTAGAACTTTGTTTCATCACCATTTCCACTATAAACAGGTGCACAAAAAAACATGCAAACCACATAAATTTTGGTAGAATAACTCTTCAATTTTAGGAAAATAAAATGATATAAAAAATATCCAATAATTATGAGGGATATTATATATCCAAATACAAAAATGGGAATTAAATCTAAATGGTGGACATAAGCACAACCATGGAATACAAAATAGAGAAAGAAGGTAAACCAAATTCTCTTAATCCTCTAGAATATATGTCAATAAAACATAAATAAGAAATATAACTTGAAAAAATAAAATAAATTCAATTCGTATAAAATCTTACTTTATTTCCTTCTTATTTAATCCTCTCAATAACAAATTTTAACAAGGTTTGGCAATAGCTAAACCCATCCTTCCCGAATTTAGCATTCTAACTCCTCGTTCTCCTCCTCCTTCTCTTCTCCACTTCAATTTTCCTATTTTATAAAAATAAGACAATTTTTTTCTCATGGAAGACTTTCCTTCCTCATATAGTCTTAAATCCTTTCTCTAAAATCTAAAGGTGAGGTGACATGTGTCCCTTCCCATCCCTTGGCTTATGATAAAAAAAGTCTCACCCCTCCATAAATCCACTTAGAAGCCCATGTGGGAAAGTAATAAATTACATGAATCATAAATCTAATAACTATCCCAAGCCATAAATGGCACATGGGCTAAATCTAAAGTCCTATGAGTCTTTTTGAAAGACTCTCCTACCTTCCTATTGGTCCAATGGAAAAAATATCATTACAAAATATTTAAAACCTAGTTTATGACATTCTAAAAGTTGGATCTCTCAACCCATCTAGGTTTTGAGTCAAAAGAGGCCAATTAAGTGGTTTAAAATTTATTTTAATAATGAAACACAACTTTAAAAATATAACTCCTATGGTTAAAAAATAAATGTGTGAATAGTGTCCAAGGGGGGAATAATGCTAAATGGGTTAGGCACATTTATTCTTACAACTAGGTGCACAAAAAGGTACAAGGAGTGTTTTGGATCATAGTAGGGTCAAGTATATGTGTCACCACTCTACCCATGATGTGCTCATTTCTGGTGTAGTCTTAGTTCCTTGGTTGGCCTCATATGTCACCCATAGAACATTACACACATAAAATTCCCTACCCTAGAAGCCAAATATATATAATCTAGGAAAGAAATGTGATCTCAATACAAACATAAAACACATGCCATATATAAGGCATCACATATAAATGATGATAAAATAATACCAAACATATAATCATGTGTACCAAAATACATGCTCAAGGACTGTATCTCTAGTGATACTGAATCAATACACAACATAATGAATAACCAAATCAAAAAAATAACTGATATCAATTCTTAGAATAATCAATTGATGTAAGAATATAATTTTATTAAATAATAAATATATAAACATATCATAACATATATGATCTTAGTCTCAATATTAAAGACTCAATAAAATATCATTTCTTAATAATACATTATCTAAGTCTATATGCATACTTCCTCTTGGAATTTACTAAAATAGGTGGGCATACAAGACCATAATAAGTCTTGCATTTTCCCAAGTGATGTAGTATCATCTTATATGTTCCACTCAACCCTAACCTAGTCTAAATCTTTTCCTATAAGGGACAACATCCTACATGTTATAATCCACATAGGCTCCAAAACCAAAGCTTCATCCATCTTGACTTGAAAGGCCATATAATCTATAAAATGGGTAGTGCATTCAGAATCAAAACTGAAACATGTAATGAACATGTGATAGGCTAGGTGGCAAGGCTAGATAACAATATTTAGGGTTAACTAGCTCCAATATCTCAAATGACTTGAAAAATGAGGTGCCAACTTAGAACATTTTCTATAATGGATAGGGATCTTGTTTATTCTCACTCTAAAAAACACCTTGTCACCAACATTGAAATACCAATCAATTATATTTTCATGTGAAAAAATATTATATTGATCTCTCAAAACCTTAAGGAGTTATCAAATTTGAATAACCTATCAGTCCATGTCTTACAACATGGTAGGACCAATCATGACTTGATCCTCAATGTGATCCAAACTCATTTGATTCTTACATGCTCTACCTTATAATTCCTCAATGGGTGCCATATTGATCCTACTATGAAAATAAAAATGAATACATGTAAAATATATATTTTACAATTAGAATTTAAACACAAAATAATTATTTATATTATGTTTACAAATAAACACATTCTCTAGGAGTATGCAAGTACTAAAGGAACAATATAATTACAATTACCTATTATAATATTTCATCTCTCTCTCTCTCTCTATATATATATATATATATATATACATATACATATACATACATACATACATACATACACACACACACACACACACACACACACACACACACACACACACACAATATATATATATATATATATATATATATATATATATATATATATATATATATATATATATATATATATATATATATATATAATCATATCTCTCAAATGGCCATTAAGTTTATTTACAAGCATAAATACAAGTGTTGATCAAGTTGTCTTCACATGGGCTCTAAATGCGCTTCAAGGCCAATTGAAGGAGGGTTCACTTCTCATCCCTTTTACATCATTAGGTAGAATCCATATGAACACATGAACCTAAGATCATAGCTTTAGGCATCAGTACATCATGGTTAAGGTATAAAATTTGATACAAAGGAGGTTTAAATGGTCACAAGACTAGGCAAGGGATGTTCACATAGGAAAATGCATCTAGGAAGATATAAAATCAACTACAAAATAAGAGATTCCATTTCCAAAAACCATCATACAAGTATGAAATAATTGACTTAAATTCAAAAGATTAAAAGATTACCACACAAGTTTCCAACACATATAGGTCTACCAAATGAGAACAAGAACATGGAGAATTCCTCACCCTTATAATATTATGTCTTGGTCATGGGAGGATATACACACCTTCCACCATGAAAGTTACATTAAAAAGGGTATTTTGGCCATGGTACTACTTTCAACTTTCACTATGTACTAATATACCTAGGTAGGAAGGCATTATGAATGTAGTTCCATAGCCAATTTTGATATGAATGGGTGCATAAATAAGCATGAAAATCACATAAATTTTGGTAGCATAACTCTTTCATTTTAATATAATAAAATGGCATAATAAATCTAATAATTAGGAGGGATATTACATCTTCATGTCCTAAAATGGGAATTAAAATCACATGGTGGCCATAAGCACAACCATGAAGTACAAAATAGAGAAAGAGAGTAATCCAAATGGCCTTAATTTGCTTGAAAATTTTGAAATCAAAGGGGAAAAAGAGAGATAACTTTAAAAAAACAAAAACAATTAAATGTGCATGGAATCCTAAATTATTTCCCTTTTTATTCCTCTCAGAAACACCTTTTAAAAAGCTTTGGTAATGGATAGAGTCCTTCATGAGTTCTCCTTCTAACTCCCCCTTCTCCTTCTCCTTCTCTTCTCCACTCCAATTTTACAATTTTATAAAAATGAGAAAAGTGTTCTCTCAATGAAGGATTTATTTCCTTATATAAGATCAACTCATTTCTTTAAATTCTAATGGGAACGTGAGATGTGTCCCTTCTTATCCCTTGACTTATGGTAAAAAACTCTTCCCCCTCCATAACTCAAGTTATACACCCATGTGGGAAACCAAGAAAGTAAATTTCTCATAAATGGAATCAATATATTGAGACATAAATGGCACATGGTCAGCCTCTAAAATAATATAATGCTCATTTAAAGACTCTCCTACCTTCATATTAGTCCATGAGAAAACATATCAACCTAAAATATCTAAAACATACTTAATGACATTCCTAAAAGTTGGAGTTTTCATCCCATCTGAGTTTTGGGATAAAGGGGTAGACTTAAGTGGATTAAAAATTAATTTATAAATCAAACACAAATTTTAAAATGGAACTCCTAAGGTTTAAAAATAAAAATGTGAATAGTGTCAAGGGGGGAATAGTGTTAAATGGGTTAAGGAAATCTATTCTTCTAACTAGGTATACAAAAAGGTAAAAGGAGTGGTTTGGGTCATTGTAGGGTAAATTTGATGTGTTACCACTCTACCCATGATGTGATCATGTCAGATTTATTAGTGGCTCCCTCATTGGCCTCCTCTATCACTTGCACAAGATTCCATACATAAAATACAATACCCTAGAAGATGAAGCTGCCAAATATAAATAATATATGTGATCTAGATAAAAACATAAATCACATATAATATCCAAGGAATCACATATAAAAGGTTATAAACTAATACCAAACATATAAACATATGTGTACTTAAGTACTTGCTCAATATAAATAGCTCTAATGATACTGAATTAATATGCATCATAATGAATAACCAAATTACAAATTTAAAAAAAAAAAAAACTAATATCAATGTATGAAATAATCATATAATATAGGCATATAAATTTTATTATGTAATAAATAAATAAAAATATCATAAAGTATTTAATGTTAGTCTCAGTATCAAAGACTCAATGATATCTTAAGTCTCAATAATGCATTGACCATATCTTAACAAGATGTGTGAAAAACACCACAAGTATAATTATGAGCATTCTAAAAATAAGGGTATTGCATACCCATCCCATTATTCATACTTCCTTGTTTTGACATGAGATTTCACCCTTGTGGAGGAGTTATTCAGGCTCCCCCACTCCTAGTCACAATATGGGAATAACCCCAAGTTATGGGTATCTTATAATAGGGTTTAACTTCTGAAGAAGGCCAACTTCCTTTTGATGAATCACCTAAACTTATGTTATCATATGGAAAAGGATTATAAAGGGGGAAAGGTCTCCTAAGAAGGATAAAAGATGATGCACCAAATAAAAATGAGAAACTCCCATATTCTTAAACCCACACTAGATCTATAGAGGATAATGTTAGCTCACATAACCTCATAGACCAATTGAATTCATAAGTGTTTCATGGACTAGGTTTAGGTAGAACACTAATCCAGACCTACAATAGCTTGAAAACATGCTAAATGAGATCAAAAAAGAGGAAAATGGATGCAGAAGATTCTTCTTCACTATGACATCATGCACAACTCACTAAACATTGATCCAAGTCAAGAGGTAGGTAAAGGAAGGCTTTTATTACATCAATAAGTAGTTCTTATAAATGTTAATAGGGTTTAGCCTAATCAAGATGAGCATATTATGAAATATCTTAGAGATTCCCCTAATCCTCAAGATCAAAGAGTCCTTGTGAGAGTTTAAAATTAGAGAGAGAGAGAGAGTTACAATGGGAAAGAATGGGTAATATAGGAAAAGGGAGAAGAGAGAAGAGGGAACATGTTAACCAATAACAATTAATGAGCTAACACCTTTCAATGAATGTTCCACCAAACTTAATCCAATCTGGATTAGCCTTTCATCAATAGGTTAACCTACATTTGCTCTAATTAGTCTTCAAGCTCTTCTCATTAGTTGAGAAATGCACTAGAAAATAGGAACCTATTTTGTAGATGATGAGTAATGATCTATTAGGAAGGAAAAATTTAAAGGCTCCAAAAAATAATTGAATGCTCCACTATAATATCCAGTCTCAAAATCCCCTTTGATTTTTTATGCCATCTCACACTTGCTTTTATTATAAGGACAAAGTCCTCATATCCATGAACTTGATAGAGCCATGCTTAAGTCTACTTTTAGTGCTTATAGGTATATGTTTGTTGAAGCTATTAATATGTTGATAGATGAGACATTTATCCATAATCACATATTAACCCCTAATTTAAAATATGAGCATAAGTGTTACTATAGATTGAAAACTAATCTCATTTATTGGTTTTCATATAGCTATAATATCGATAAAAACCTATAGGTTTTATAGTTCTACAGTAAAATATATTAAGTTTTAAAAAAATTATTCTTCCTTTGAACCTTGTGAAAGCCAAGAAATCATCATATGTACGAGTCTTATTTAAATAATAGTGAACATAGTTATAGAGAATTACTATAATCTTAAAATAAATAGGGCTACAAGTTCTAAAAACCCTTAAACTAGATCCAAACTATGCTTTAATGACATAAAAACTTTATCATTGACAATCTTAACTGCATCACTTCATCTTATGATTAATTATGCTCGACTAGCTAATGGTGACATATATCTTTAAAGCATTTGATCTAGTTTGACCTAAGTTACATTTGACTTCTTCTCAAAATCTTCTAGCTTTGAATTTTAATATTAGCAATTGATCTTGATCTAGGCCTTTGAGATTAACACAGTTGGAAATTGCATGTTTATCCTCAAGATACACTATTAGTCTATGTACTTTTGTACTTGTGCCATGTGGTGTCTTATCATTTAATCTAACCTCCTTGAATTTGTAACCTTATGCATACCGTTGCTCTTACTTTGCATTTCTCAAATTCATACTATTAATTTACCTAGTAGCTACCATGGTCATGACACTTGGCATCTTCTCACTTGTTTTTAGTATTCAATGACCTTTTGGCTTTTAGCTTGTTGTTGATCTACTTTGGTACAATAGACCACACACTATTTATTAGCTTAGACCCATTAGTTTTATCATTTGTTGTGTAAAATTATATCTCCATTTAGGTACTTGAGATCTTGACACTTGTTAGCCCTGTGCTTATCCTCAGGAACATTTGAATTTAAATGGATATTTCATAAGGCCCAAATTTGACATCTCTATGCATGTCACACTCTTAAAGTTTAACTTTGGAATATTATATCTTGAGATAAAGAACTTGTAAAGATATAAAATTTGTAAGGGATCTTATTAGAGTGAAAAACATCATGTCCATGTGGTCTTTTGGCCTTGAATAATTTCTTGAGTGTGTTTATCAAATGTGTAACTGGACTGACATGTTTCTCTCTATATGACGTGTTTGTGATGATTTAGTTCTTTGAAGCTTGATTTTTCCATCTTTTGATCATTTATGGGTTAGGAAATCTACTTAAATTATCTATCTAGATATAATCTTGGTATGTGGGCTAAAATTATCCAACATCTTTGGCAACTTATAGGGAAGCATGCCTACTATGCTTGAGAACATAGAATAGTTACCTTATTTGATCCATTGGGCATGGAGTCACAAGTATTTTATATTAGAGGACATGAAATGATATAAGGCTGAACCTCTAGATAAATTCCTCTATAATTAATAGGAACAAAAAGAAACAAAACAAACAAAGTTCCCAAGGTACTTTGGAAAAGGAAACACACAACAAGAAAATAATGTACACAAGGCACTTAGAAGAAAAGAAGAAAACTATTATAATATGTAAAGGGGTGAAACTTGTAAGTATTTTTCCTCTTGGATCAAATGGAAAAGATTTAACATCACTCACTTGTGGTGAACTAGGATGGAAAACACCTTGGTTTTAAGAGCTCATGATAGGTGAGATAAGATGCATGATTGATGACTCTTTTGGCATGATCTCAAGAAGATGAAATGGGATAATAATGTCTCCAATGTAGAAATATTGGTATATTTATTCAAGTCTTGATACAAAATGGACTATATGAGCACCTACAACCTCCTAATTTTATGTCTCCTTTGAACATGAAGGTTGACTATCTAGGCTTAGGCAAAAAATCTCTAAGTCATCCCAAAAGGAAAATTCCTCTTGGTCATCTAGGATAATGCCAAATTCAACACCATATTTGATTTGATTAATTTAAAAGGAGCCATATGGTAGATAATCATATAATCCAAGGTTCAAAATGTCATTTTCTTGTGGCTCTAGATATGATCATTCTCCTTCATTCTTGAAGACATGAATACTACCTTCAATAGACAATTTATCTTGAGATTGGTTAGATTCTCCAAATTGATTTGAAAGTTCATTTTCATGATAATGAGGAGGCAGAGGATGGTTTATAACCTTTATTTTGTCTATGAAGTCATGGTACATCTATTTATATAATTCATCTCGATCCTCCTTTTCTCTATTTCTTCCTTATCACCATCTTTACCTATACCAAATGGAAGTTCCTGGAATAAATCAAGACACCCTTTACTCTTAGATACATCATAAATACACCTCCTTTAAAATATGAAGGCATTATTACTATATTTAGGCTCTAATTCATTAGTGTCAAATCCATGCCAAAACAACTAGTCCAAACCTAATTTCTCTTCCTCTAAATGTAGTGGGCTATCTATCATGATCCCCTCATCATATACACTTGTTTTTTCTTCTTCAAGTTCACTTATGATTACAAGCTCCTCCTCTATTCTTTGCAAAATAATCTCTTTATCCAAGCGGGAGATGGTTGGAGGGTGAAGAAGGTTCACCTTGCTTGCAACTTAGGAGAGTGTCCTTCTAGCTAGGGATTTTGAATCATCTCTTTGGTGGATCTTAGGGGAGGGAGATAGAGTCATGGAATTTTTTTTTGGAAATATCATTGAGATAAGATAACAATTATTTTTATTGAACTGGTTCTTAGACTACCTCAGTTAACACTTCCTCTCTCTTCTTTGTACCCTCCTGATTGATTTCCATGAGGGGAAAGCATAAGGCTTGGCCCCCTTATCCTTTTCCTAAATGGGTGTGGGAGAGGGTGGTTTCACAAGAGAGGGTATGACATAGTTAGGGTCATTGGCATAGGAGAATATCCAAGATG